>JTDE01006288.1:18301-37578 GCA_014338405.1 Paragonimus skrjabini miyazakii
CTTTATCAAGCGATTTAAATCAGAAAATTTACAATGTACAAGCTTCAGATTAGGCAGTCAACAACTGGCACATGTTTGTGTGTTTCACCTGCGGTGTGTAGACAGGTTACCAGTAGGATGTTAGGGTTCACGGTTCACCAGAGGTCACCACATGAAGATCCCAAGGTGCGAATAAGCAGGATATACCTGGATCCAGATGACTGCTAGTTGATCTTGAGAATATTAAGTCTCTAAGCAAGTTTTTACATAACTCCCTTTTCTAAAAAAACTTCTTATAATTGGTGTGGAGAGCGAAGACTTCGGCAGGAGAATCATCCGGTCAAAACCGTCAGACGTTTCAAACATGTGTATGTATGTGAAAATTTTATAACTTTGATAACTGCTATACAGCGGCAGAAAAACTGAACAGTAAGCATTTTCAAAAACGGCTGTGATAGGAAGCTACTAACGCGGCAAAAACTGGCACATTTTCTAACGCTCAATCAGGTAGTTGTGCCACTGCTGAAGGACGCGGCTCACATATCACCTCACAAACTTATACTCGTTTCATGCGCCTCTCGGTAAACGGAGTATCTTCGTCCTCCACATGCAGTCTTTAGGAAGCCTCAAACAGACTGTAGACGAACTTGGAGGTCACAAGAATACCACGAAACTTAGAACTTTATGATCATAATGGGACCAGAAACTCAAAGGAGGGCTGAGATGAACGCGACTAACATACTTAACTTTGAAATTCCAATAGTTTCAGCCCAACCAAAATTGGTATATGCTTTCACATCCGTCACTGCTATACTGAATCTACACGAATCATTTGGAGCTCATCCATTTACGTACAACCAGATGCAAACATCTATCAGAAACTGAAAATCGTGATTTAGGCTGTCGTTTAACTCGACGGCAACACAAGGGCTGACCAATAAAAATGTGCAAATGAACACATTTAAAACGTACAACGTCGACTTCTGGTAGGCAGAGGTGGCTGAGGTACCCTGTCCAATGGTCAATTCACGCTTATCGTCCGGAATATTTGTTACTAGTAGTTCGGCCATATTGGAATTGTCCATTGCTAAACCGGTTATACCAAAGACTAATGTTACATTCGTTTTGATCTCTGGCTCTCGAGATTCATACAGTAAATCCGTGTTTTGTCGGGCTGCAACAGAAAACGATTATTTTGCGAATACATGTAACCATTCATTGCGATCAACTGTCGTGCGTTAGAGTGCACTTAATTAGCGGTGTAGACTGCCACACTGTCCGTGACCTGATGAGCGAGACTGCTAACACTAAGCAGTAGAGCGATCAAGAATCTTGTAGACTGAGTGTGTGTCACCGTCCGACCGATTTGCAGTCTATGCAACTACCAGCAGCAAAAACGAATAAAGCGCTCAATAACACACAGGGTACTACCAAAGTGATTGCGCGTTTGCAACTCTTGATCGCCCATTTTGTCACCAAGGCTAACGACACATTAGCGGTTTAGACAGATGCATTAGTGTTATACAAACATAAGTAAATGATGCGCAAAACAAGAGAGAACATATAAGACGAAAAAGTTCCCAACAATAAGAAAAGATAGAGAACCTTATACACAAAATCCGACAGAGTTTGTGTTCAAACGGCCGAATGATGCGCGGATACACCTTGTCGTCAAAATAACCATTGACACCAATATATTCGTAGTTAATAAAGATGAACTGACAAACTATGAGGAGAATAGGACGCAATGAACTTTGCTTAGAGAGCAAAGCGAAGGGGTTAGGACTAGTCCTGAGAAATTTACACGCCGGAACGAAAATATCTAATATCGATGTCTACACAACGAAGACAAACGTCCAGTCAGCAAACTCTAGCTTACACAACTCCATTTTAAAAACTGTCCCTAATGTGTACACAACTCGGTCAAACAATAATAACGTCAGTCCAGAATGCGAACATTTACCATCTTCCCTAAATTCGCCACATATACTGGGTTGCGGAGGCTCCAGTGTAGAGAAAGAAAGTTACGGACATCACCTAACTGGCTTCATCACTCTACGCTAAGTGATCACTTGCTTATCACGCTCCGTGCGCCAGTTGGCTGTATCTGTAGGCGAAGAGACGTCAACAAACCTTACTACGGATTTTATTATCTTTATTCAATATTGATTCTTATTTCGCGGATGGTCCGACAACAAGCGACAGTCAGGTAAGTGAGTGGAAAACGGTCACCATCTCCAGAAATGTCTGTAGTCAGAGATTAAACGGGTCTTAAGATCGTGTTGTGATTATTTTCAAAACGCTCTTCTGAATGGCCGAGTGATCACCGTATATTTGAAGCTTATGAACTTGGCAAACTTGGCATTGTATGGAGTGATAAACGAAAGGGTTGCATTTTTAATGCATGACCTAACCAACCAGAAGTACGTACTTGTAACATTGAGAAGGGTGAACTTGCTTGATTTTAATGGCCACAAACTCGTAACTCGACCACCCCATTATCCACTCGCTGATACGATCGGATAAATGTGACTGAATGCAAATATTTGATATGCTCGGTCTTCAGTGTCCATGCGTGGCAGCTGTGAAGAAAAAGTTACTTAACTGTAGTCTTAAAAATGCGACCTATCGGTTTCAGTGAGACGAAAGTGCCAAAGTAATAAAATGTTGTTCTAACCTTATAATTTAGATCTCTGGCCTCACTTCATATACTCTATCCAGTTGCAATACAATCTCAAAAGTACACGAATCAGCCAAACACCTCTACATCACTGTTAAGTCTAAAATTAGCGGTCTGTTTAAGGTTTGGAAAAACATTTCGCAATTCAGAATTTTAAAATACAGACAGAACGGAAATCATAATCTAGCATATAAACTCCACGAAAATCATCAAAAAATGCATTGAAGTCAGGTTAATTCAAAATAATCATTGTTTCGTTGGACAGGATGTTGACGTCAAATCTATGAAGGTCGCAAATAATCCTTCACCACTCCGTTTACGATGGAGCTGAATAAAAATGGGAAAGTGAACATCTCTAGTGGATACCACTGTTAGTGTGCAATGACGAGAGATCTCAAAAACAACTATCCCGATGATTTTGAGTAAAGTGTTGACAATGTGCCTGCAAACTTGGTGAATGCTAACATATACTTAACGAGTTCCAGAAGTGTTGACAGGCCCAGACCCATGACCAAGAAACGGCGGTGATGGAAAGTCGCATGTACACTTAAGTCTGTGTGCAGCACCTCTTGTTAAGCCGAAAGAGTGCTACATACAAAAGTTGAGCAAACTACAAAACGAAAGCAGTTCTACGTTGTATGATGCTTTCTTGTTTTGCGGATTACTACAAACAACACATAATTAAGAAGTAAAACATCCCGAAACAGCCATTTTCACTGTACAGATGTGGATTGGCTAACTTCGTCATATGGAAACTATCTGACATCATCTATCTAAAACTGGAGACATTCTCCGAATCAATAGCTTTCTTGCACGGTCGCTTCTTTCTGTAATTAGGGGAAAACGGATGTTTACTTTTGGAAGTTTTCAATCACTGTCTTCTGTGGGACGTGAACAATCCTGTGGCGGAGTATGGTCCGAAGCGAAATCAAGCAAAGATGCACACAAGAAAATTGGAAACTGAAAATTTGAGGAGTATGTGGGATATTTTTGGGACGCTGTATTAAAAATAAAGATGTTTAATTTCAGTGAACACCCCTAAAGAAGACGTTACTAGGTTCAATTGCCGCGACAGATCAGAGTCCGATCGCACCCACAGTACATTCATTACATTAATACCTTGCAACGCGTCACGGAGCATCGGCGTTCTTGTAAGCAAACGAGGGCTGAGGTTTCTAGACCTTAAGGCTGTCTTCGAGTCTACTGCCAGTGATGCTCATAGAAGCCATTTTCTTCGTTAAACACTCTCAAATGAACATGTATCCGCTAGGCTCATTTTATAATAACTGTAAGCAGGACGAGGGTTTATGGGAGACTGTCTCGGGTGTTCACCATGGTTGTCCGATTTCCATCTTTCTGAATTACTTTGATAGTGATGACATCCACGAGTAAAGAATCCAAAGATCTCGGCGCAGGGTTTCCACCTGGCACTAAGTGGACTTTCACGATGTGCGTACTGCACTGTTTCATACAACTCCTTTACCGAAGATATGCAGACCTTTTCGAATGAGGTGAATGACCGGTTTCAGGACTAAGGAGTTCCCAACCCCATGTTCTCTATTACAGACGGTCGGCTTGAGACGATGGGCCATCTCATTTACTTTTGCGGCAGCATCTCAGCAGCTGGAGAAATTTCGTTAAGAACAAGAGAAGTTTGTGTTGTCTTTCCTAATCTATGCCACCCTCTGAGTCAAAGGGATACCCAGTCGCCATGAACTGAAGGTTGCGGGATGACTACGTGGTTTAATCTTTTTTCTAAGGTTTGGAGACGCAGCTTATTCATGACGGAAATACAAAAAAATTAGCCGTTTTGTACTGCTGTTGTTTCTGTTAGTTGGCCCGCATGGAGTGGGACGATTTCATGAGTAAACGGAATGTTCGCTGACGCGTACTTCCAAAATCTTCGGACGCGCAATCAATCGATGACATAATACAATTGCCCAGCCTGAGATGGCTTGACCACATACTCCGTATGCCAGATATATTTTACACATAACAAGTAATGACCATGTGAAGTGGCAAACAGGCCACAATATGACATTAAAAGCAAAGCGTACGATAAAAAAGAAGATTTTTAGGCACAAAATGGAAATCATACCGATGCACAGATATTCGCAACACGTATGTCATTATGGTCTATTCTTCGCCACATCAGACGTCCTCAACAAGTAGTGTTCATTGTCTTTCGGAGCTCGGTCAGGAACGCCCCATTGGAACAATTTTCAATGTGGGCCTTCATAACCTGGAACAACTTTATCTGTTGGCCACTAGACTGCGGCTTACAGTCTGACCCACCATTCGCAAACAAGGCACAGTGTGATAGACTAAAGAGGCAAAGCGTATGAAACGAAGTAATAAGGCTCAGTGGCAGACAGTCTGTTCGCGTGAAGACAAGTAGGGGAACTTCATTACTGCTGGCACGGTGTTTCCACCGCATGCCGCCACTGTCTCGGAGACACCGATGAGTGAAAGTGGACACCCCGTAAATATGCGAATTGCGTAATCCAATCTTTTTGAACATCGCATACAATTAGGCATAAAGCAAAGACAACCAGGAAAACCCTAGGACATTGAGGCATTTGTCGAATAGGCAAGATATGCAATTCGGAAAACAAACATAACCGCCTGCAAAGCCATCTCAAGAGTTTGAAATGAAGAATAAGATAATCCTGTTTAGGTAAAGTGTCAACGTCGCAGCGACCCACTTCTGACCACCTTGCAAGACCAAACAAACTAGGAAGCCACCTCTGAAATAAATGCCATTACGTCGTCATTCGCAACACAGTGACAACCCTGCACTGAACCAGTCGCCACGGGACGTCCGTAAACTCACTGTATCGACACACTAGCGTACGACTGATTCATACTCGTGAGGATTAAACAGCATGGACTAGATTCATTTAAAAACAGTGCGGACAAACCCTTGTGTAATTCTAAGAAGATTTTGCGGATGGCTCACGGTAGTTTACTGTAGGTTCCGCTTCCACGTAACTCAGAGGCTACTCTAAGCTGGTCATAAATACAATGATCTTCACTCGCTTGATAGTCAGCGTTCACGCAATATACTCGAGAACGCTTGCCCAGTTGTATTCATGGGAAGTCTATCTATTAGTAAGCTTGTTTTCATACCTCGCCATCGATTCTGACCAATTATGGCATGTGAGTAACAGAACCTTTAATGGCAATAGTCTACTGGAGGCCATTGATACGATTTTCGCCGACTTCCCCAGTATGCGCAATAACATGTTACACGAACCACTTCGGCAGCAGCTACAGCAACAGATAAAGTAACAATAGCCTCCTAATGTCCTCATTCTTGAATAATGGAACCTTCGAAGTTTAGACTAGCTGCGATCATTCTTTTACACCTACCTGGACACATTTTCAATGTCAACATTTATGTTAGCTAAAGGAGTCAGCATCAAAATCCAGTAGGTTTCCAATTATCCACGTTATGCACATCTGCAGCGTATTAATAAGAAGGAGAGCCAAAATTTGCTAATCAAGCGAAACTGGGCCTTGATGTGATGCGATGACTTGAGCATCTCGACGTATGAGGCTAAACTGGGAGATGTGACGATCACACCGGCAGAGTCACTCAAATCAGACAAGCCAACAAGCAGCGGCCTGACAAGCCACATTCTCATGGTCCACCAGGCTGGAAGTTGGAAGAAGGTTGGCATCTTTCTGGGGGAAAAGTAATGGTTTTAGTGCACTGCCGTCCACCATCTGCTCTGTGGTACAGGCTTTTGGGTCAAAGGCTTTAGTTGAGAATCTTAATCGCTCTCTTGTCAAGATTTGCGCGTCCCAGCAGTCTCTCAGTCAACATGAAACCATGCACATTCGTAACACTGTTAGTTCCATACTGCATTGACCATCTCGCGGCACAAACCGGGTAGTTCTATCTGCTTCATACAAGAGGGCGAACAGGCAAAAGCATGCTACTGCTGACTCCTCCCCGAATATCGCGGTAAGTTCTACCTTTTACCACCCAGCCTCAGGTTTCCATTGTCTTTGCTTAGACCCAGAATACGAAGTAATATAGGTGATTTCAACGTTCGCACTCTGGAACAGATAAGTTAACAAGCCGAACTCTCAAGAAAGTTGGTCTCGTTAGCTTACTGCTGCATTTTAGGGACTGTGATCAAGGAGAGCAGTGAATGTATAAAACTACCAGGACTTGCACTGTCTAACAGATGCTGGTTATACAATTCGGGCAATGCCACGGCTGCCGCTACCGGTAAGGCTGGAGTAGGAATTATTCTTAGCACGACGGCCGCAGCCACATTGGTAGATTGCATTTCTGTTAGCAGTAGACTTCGTAATGCCCGCTTGGCAGGTTCTACCAAGGTCAGATTTAGATGAAGAATCTTCAGAAATCTTTCTATTGTCTGGTTCTACAGCCTTCCTGGTTGTGTATTAAAGGGAAAAAGCGGATATTTATCTTGGACTCATGCAGTTTCTATGGCTGAGGTCGTGACCGGTCACGGACAACCGAGTGTTCAAAATCGGTAAAAACGAGCGTGGATTAATTAGCCGCTGGAATCGCCGATTTCATCTTATCGATATTCACTATTGTACGTCTCACCTTTTTGTATTCGAGGTAGCACGAGATATACTTCTTTTTGTTTCACCTTGGGCTTTACGTAAACACTCGGTACCGCGTTACTTCATTTTCTCACTTTATACGGAGACGTGCCTTTAGATATGGGGTTTTAGTTTTCTTACACTGGATGTTTTACCAGTATATCCCATCTGAATTTTCCCCTAACATTACGTACGGTGTCTGACGCACGTCGTTTGCGTCGACTTCATACCATTCTAACCAGCATATGAATTGCTTACTTTGAAGCCTTCGCCATGGCGGTATCTTTCAGGCCACCAGTTTATAATTTCCTATCGATATAAATATTACCTGTGCTTTTGGAGTATATCAATCAGGTACTATAGTGTGGGGCAGTGGGGTTTGTGAGTTGAACAAACAGTGGACTGCAGAAAAATCTTTACGGTTGAATTCCGCATAACTTGTTTGCGGGGATATTGCTAAGAAGCTGAGGTGTAACCTGGTCGCGGATTGGAGAGCTTGCCTAACAGAGAAGGTTGAGAAGATAGAAACCACTTTTGCTTCCGGTAACACCGGTAAACTCTTTAGGCTTATCCGTGCCACTGGTCCCAGACAACCGTCTGTCAGTGAAATAATCAGCGAAGCTGATGACACACTAATCTATAGTAAGTCCAGAAGGTTGGAGCGGGGGGCGGAACACTTTGAGAGCCAATTTAGATGGCTTCTTGTTTCTATTGTGTTGCCGCCACAAACTTGTGATGCATCACCCTGGTCGATCGATTTAGAACAACCCACTAACGTTGAGGTCCACATTTGCAACTTGGCTCTCAAACGCAACATGGCTGCTCTCCCAGATAATCTGATGGGGAAGCGTTAGCATTCCTTGACTCGGTTGTTTCAACTTGTGTGGACGACAGAGAACATCCCTCCGTGCTGGGGTCATTCGATAATTGTTCCCATATTCAAGAAGGGGGCCCGTGTCTCTTGCGAAAACCACAGAGGAATTAGCTTGATCTCAATCATTACTAGGGTTCTGACACCAACTATACTTTATCAACTCACTGCAGCTCGAGAAACAAACATTAGGGAGGAACAGGCCTGAGTATCGTCCCGGTCGAGAACGAATTGATCACATTTTTGAGCAGCGTTACGTGCACTTCCAGCCAGCAATTGCCACATTTCTCGACTATAAAGGTGAATTCGCGTCGGTGGATTGATCTACACTTTTGGGGTCACTTAAACGCAAGTCGTACTGACCAAGTATGTGGACATTTTGTCATCGCTCTATTTCCATGCTTCAGCTGAGGTTAGAGAACACGGTAAGCTGCCAAACAGTTTCAACATCAAGAGCGGCGTACGTCAAAGCTTTCACCATGTTTGTTTAATTTTGTCACAGACGATGAAAACAGAGGACTGTCTGCGGCACTCCTGCCTGGTGGGAGAGTGACTCGACTATGCTGATACGGTGTTGCTGTTTGACTACTTTCGGAATGCATCTTGCAGCCTCGAAGCGCAAAGTGCTTCCGCAAGATTGCAGTGATTACGTAGACTTAGTGTTTTGTAATGAAGTAATGGAGCTTCTTGACCGGTTTATGTACTTGGAAGGCTGCATCAGCGGCGGCGGAAGTGTAGAGAAGAGAGTAGGAGCACGTACTTCTAGGGTACTCGTTAATCCAGGGCACCGCTGTCGACAGAGAAGCATCCCTCTGAAGCCTGAAAGTGGTGTACACAATGCAACCTGTGAGGCTGCAAAATTCAGTCTTTCAGGAGGTGAACCGTCTTCAGACAGTTAACCATCGATGACTGCGTTTGATTGCCTTTATTTAGAGTAAACAAAGAATAGGTCAGGAAACGGATATCTGACAGAGACTGCCAAGCGGGTGCTTTTGTCCAATCTTTACGTTTTCACAGGCTGAGATAGTTGGGATATGTACTAAGGACGCCAGTCAATCGTCTGCCACATCGAGCACTCTTTGTCGATGCTACAGACGACTGGCGTAGAGAGCGAGGTGGATAGATGGTGATCTGGCGCAGAGAAATGAAGTCATTCCCCGAGGGGTTGGCTAATGGAGGTCGGGTTCATTTCGTGGACTGGGGACCTTTGCGGCTGACAGAGTCGGTGATTGGACAAGTTAGATGAGAAGGCTGGTAAACGTGCTCAGTAGCATTAATGTTGTTGTTGTTCGGCACAGTCACTTGTTTAGTGAATATACTTAGTGACTTGGATCCGTGGAAGCTCCCTTGCTGATGACAGCTTACTTCCACCCACAGCTCGGTTGTTTGCTTACAAGGTGTAGGTATTTTGATATTGAGTATACGAATATAAACGTAGTCACTGTGTTAGGGCGCCCACCCCGTTACCCTCCCGAGGCATCTCCATCAGGAGAAAGAAAAAAGACGGTTGACTCGGTACTAATTAGTGGAACTATTTAAATCGATCGAGACTTTTTATACCGCTATGCTCATTAGCGACCTTGACTCTTTTTTTCTCTCGGCAACTGTTCTCTTTGATGTCTTGGGAATGTTTAGTTATTACGCGCCCCATAAATACTTTGTAATTGTCGCCCGTTGTCGCACACCTGTTGGGGCGGAACAAAGTGGTTTCCTTTGTACGCGACTTTTGGCTTGTCTTGGGAACCAAATCGCGGGACAGTTGCGGCATTTTCCGGACCGAGATTTTCGCGTTAGTTAGTACCGAGAAGAGAATGCGAATTTTGTCAAGCGTTCCACTATATCGAGAACGAACCAGCGTAGCGTTTAGGAGGATTTACAACACACCCTCAGTAGTTAGGTCACCCTCATTCATTCTTCTTCTCAACTAGGGTTCGCTTTTACCTTCATGGTCGTATGGCAGTTAGGCATCACTGATGTGTTGCTGTCCACGCTGTTACTGCTGCTGAGGATGAGGAGATTAACCTAGCGGACACCTAAAGAGGAGGCACTAAGAGGGCTGAATGTCTAGCTGCAACCTCATGCGAAGAGAGCCTCATGAACACCGAAATCACCTCTACTGATAAAAAAAAAACATTCAATAAGCAGTAAGACGGTCAAATCGATGACGATTACATTAAAATATATACATCGATAATCGCACTTGTTACATGATTGGTCTGGTTGTAACCACTCAAAATTTAACAGTGACAACTCTGAAGTGATGCATATGGGAGAAAATTCTACATCTTGCTGCAAAAACGGATTCAGGCTCATTCGGGTTGACACTCGCCACAATCCACCGGCCACTTTTTGCCTGTATTAAAAGAATGTGCGACTAACGCGCCTGACTATGCTTCGAAACTGTCAAATATTGAACGCTGAAAATTCCAACTCTCCGACCATAAACCTTACCATCAAATTACCTCTACAACACAAGCGACAGAAACCTGCTATCTCGCTCTGGAGGTCGCACTCATTGGGAACGTACAATGAAGTGCAGAATACGGGGGAAAACACGACCAATCCCATTTGCATCAAACCTTCTCAAGTGAGTGATACTACTGAGTTGATTGCACCTTAAATGTTAACGATCAGTTTCCGATTAAGCAGTGATAGGATTACCCAGTTTCACAAACCGATTAACCAAGGGGTTTTAATACTCACCTCCATCCAACAGCAATGCGACTACATTACAAGCAGCTACACCACAATGAGATACTCGCTAAGGCCATGCCGTTTCCCACATAGAACTAAGGACAAGCATGACCTCAAACAACGCACGGAAAAGAAAGTACTGCCGGAGAGTTTCCCTTCCTTCGATGCTGAGGTCACACATTAAGCCTATTAAGGCGCATGGAACGGTTGCACGAAGATGGCAAAAGATCGTCCAATTCATCAACCCGCATAAACAAAGGCTGTCGTGTTTGAAGAAATAATATAGCCACACTACGTCTTTCATGAAATATTGACTAACCGCAGCTAGTCTACTGAATCCACCTGGGATATCGGCCCACAGCCTAGAAACACGAGATGGTATGTGCTCAATATGTGACTGACTACGCTATGACAGTCAAAATAACGACGTTTCGTGGTGTATGAGATGAAGTCCAAATTTAATAACTAATGACCTCGACAACCTACTGTTCATCCCATTCAAGGAGTGCGCTGTAGTGCTGGCTATTCCGTTTGTTGAGCTAGTCCGGTACCTCAGCATCATACAGACCCTGCCTACTCCCCAGAAACACGATGTCACTCCGCTTACTCACAACAAATACAGGAATCTACCATGCAGCAGCACTATCATCAGGAGCTCCGAAGGTTACTGCAAGCACAGTGAACGATATCATAAGACCACCTTTAAGCTACACTCGACAAACCAGCAGTATAGAGCCCGAATAAGGTATTCATGCACCAATTTCCAGGCGTCGGCTGGCTCCTGGAATAAAACGGGGAATAATGTCTTTCAGTGGGTACAACTTTTATCCCGCTAAAGCTTTTGATGGAATCAATTACAACGCGTTACTCTGCTAGCCATGGGCCCAAAGCCAGCGTTCTGGCTTGAAAACTGTCAGGCACGGCGTACGCGGTGAGGGGAACAGAGAACTTTTTATCACGTTTGAGACCATAATAGCAGCTCACACAGGATTTCATACTGAGATTGGACATTCTTACTTTGCTCAGTCAAATGACATGCTGTAAGCGAAACGTACCTGTTTCAGTAAACAATTTCAAGGTGCAGCGCGCACAGCGCCCCAATAAAGATATCAATCGTATACAAGCTTTTGTCGCAGTATAACCGCGGTGGATAATCATATACCACGTATATATACACATAACAGGACGTAACAAGGGATGGGTAATGCTATAAAACGGGGAAAGAATACGGAGAAAAGCGAGTCAGTAGTCTCGAGGTATAACAAACACCCCCAATAAATATAATTTTGTGGTATATACGAAAACGTCTAGCCTTAATCGCTTAGTATCTTCGGTACCCGATCGATAAGACGCGTTGGGAAGACAACGACAAACTTGGCCAAGACAGGTCTTTTGCAATCAACTTCGGGCTCCACAAGCGAGGCTCTACGAGCTAAACGATGGAATGAAATATAAAACAAGCGTCTAAGCTGACAAAACTGACCACAAAACGTTGTACTAGGTAAGATATTCAGATAGCTATCCTTGGAAATCTGTCGTCTGACAATCTCGTCGCCTATATGGTGATTCAATAACATACGAGCAATCGGACAAAAATAGCGACCACTAAAGAAAGATAATAGACGAAATCTTTCCATCCCAACAGCCTTAGTCTTACAACCATACAGCAGAACAGATAGGACGGGTGAAGAATACAAACGCCCATTAGCATAACGGTTCATAAACGTCACTATAATTGGCGCAGACGGACAAAAGCTAAGCTGACCTCTAAAATGCGATTGCTGATGGCTCTGTTAACCTTTATCAATAGTTATGCGGCCATTCTGACGAATAAAATTACTAACTAGCAATTACATGACACTACCGATAATTTAGACCCAGTACTTTGCACTTTTTGGAGAGCGGAGTCGTGAAGATGCCCACCAGCACTGTGCAAGGTTTAGACCTTTGAGCCCTGTTCGCAAGAAAATCGACTCTGAACACTATATTTATTAGACAACACAACCAACAGACTACGTGGAACCTGAAGAACAGGCCCACGAAGTCTTCTAGTCCAATGAAGCGGGAAGGGTTTAATAAATAGAACGTCAGAAAAAGTACAGTCTACCGGATTGAATGCATCACCTGGTTATAGGCGACGAAAACTCAACACGATAATTCTTGGCGATTAGGATTTGTTCAGACTATACGACTACTTGGTCTGACGACTCGGCGAGAAAACGCCTGCTTCAACCCAACGTTGAGGTTTAACGTCCGAAATTACAGCATCTTGACGAAGGCACACTCCATACGAACCAGTACACTTGTGTGAAGCCTTGTGAGTAAACTCTGAGTTATCACATGTCACAATGATATTATCAGCATAATCCAATTAACGAAGCTCGTCACACTTAGGATATTCAAGAACATCAGATTACTCACTTTTCAATACCATCCCCAGGATGTCATCTATAGAATAGTTAGATATTCTGAGTCGCGAGGGCCACAGCCCGGGAGACGAACCCGATCTACAGTAGCTAAACCCTTCGTGAACGATTTCATCTGTCTACGCCAGGTCATCACCTGTCCACCTCGCATCTTGCGCCAATCGACCGCAGCGTCGGCAAACAGCGCTCGGTGTGGCAAACGACTAGCTGGCATCCTTAATACATGGCCTAACCATCTAAGTCTGTGCACGTGTGAGGACTGAACAAAAGAACTCGTTTGACAACCAATGCCCAACACCCGCTTCTTATCCTCCTCGTTGCTTACTCGCTGATGCCACCCGATGCGAGCGGTTGAACGCAAACATCGGTGGTCAAATACCTGAAAACGGTTCACGTCATCTACCCTGCCGCAAACGAATACAGTCCTCACTGTTGTCTGATATACGCGACCCTTAAGTTTCAGAGAGGTACCTTTCTGTCGTCATAAGTGTCTCAGATTAGTAAACACCGCCCTAGCCTTAGAAATACGTGCCCCTGTTTCACTCCCTACACCTCCGCCGTCGCCGCTGATGCAGCTTCCCAGATGTACAAACCGGTCAACCTCCATGACTTCATTATCTAACATTAAACTTACGTAATCATAACAAAGGGCGCAGAAACTGATATAATGTCCTGCTGTCTTGTGGGGTAGATCAGTGGTCAAAAGTTACGGATGAATTCTGCCGAGCCAGCTCAGGTAATTGCGTAGTATCGAGTCCATAATCCAGCCATGAACAATCATCTTTCATTGCACAATATTAAGCCAGTACATGCAAAGATCTCCCTTTCTCTAGTGACAAGGTTCAACGTCATCCTCTCGTGAAGACAGTTGGTAGCGTCAACGTTGCTGAGAATGTCGATATGAATGCTAGCATGACTGCTATATTAGCGACGCTTCCAACGAATACTAACGCCTAGCTTCTCATGATATAACCACTTTGTAGAGCTCACCATGCCATATAAGCTTGACCATTACTGCCTTTGTTCGATCCCCTATGCCTTTTAACCCATCAACTTTCGGCGCGCAGTAAAGAACCTTAGTCCGTAACTTGGAAACTCCCGCCACTAATAGTTGCTGCTTCTCGCAGACACGCATCTAAGACTAGTTCTACAATCCGGGTGAGGCTCCCAATCGACTTCTAACGTGAAGTCTCTCTAGAAACGATGCAACCTCGGTAGCTCATTAAACAGGTCAGTGTTGACTTGGGCAGCAAGGCTAAAGCCTTTCCGTTGAACTGGACCTCGGCTGACAGTTGACTTTACATAATGAGTCTCGAAGAAATGTATGATGTAAACAAGCAATGAGAAGATAAACGTAGTCTGCTTATTTTAGCCATGAAAGCCTAAACAGATTACAGTTCGGAAACACTTCACAATGAGTACTACCAGCGTCTTTATGACACCCTTTACCTGACACTGGATGTGATTCTAGCTTGGCATCAAACGAAGTTCTATTAAGTCAGTTTGGTCTAGACGGCTTCGCTTGAATAACGCGAGCAGATTCCTGAATTCGTGTTCAGACGACCACCTGCTTCTCGCCGGTATAAAATTCCGTCACCCAAAACGCTGTAGTGCCACCTGATGTTACAAGTGTGGGCGCAAACTGGCCATATTGCAATCATCTATAGATGGCGAAGCCCTTTGCAAGATCGTCGCCCAAACAGGTCGACTTGCGCTGACCCTGATTACGCATTGGTTAGTGCCGAAGTAAATACGTTTACCAGTGACGTCTTATGGCGTGAGCTTGTATTGAAAGACGTAACCAAGGTATTCAATCTAGTTGTACTAACCATCGACAAAATCGAGCCATCCAGTAGATTAAACTCAACCTTACCGACGTTGAACGCATCTGCAGGAAGCGTTCCATTCGGCTAACGATTATCGCCATGGATTGACTAACCCACCTGAAAACCACTAGGCTTCCAAACACTTCTTCATGTCGGTTAACACAAGTTAACAGCAAGCACTGGGAAGTCCCTTACTTTGAGTGAAACGCTGCTGAAAAACCGACGTAAGGATCACGAAACCAGACAGGCAGCTCGTGTACCGAATACACCCCGTCCGGTAAGTTCCAAAATATATTCCACCAAATCCGGGTCGTCAATGCCAAGTGGCACCGTGTTAGTGACATAACCTTTGAATCTAACGATTCTCTAACACGACTCACAAAGATCAGAAAACTCTGGGCGGAGAAATACCAACAGCACAAGTGGCCCTCTACTTCAGCTACTCCGAATTGTGGGCCTAGTGCTTCGTGATTATTATCCTCAGGCTCCCATACAACAACATAGATTTGAAGAGAAATCCTAACATTCGGGCGTCACAAGACAAGTAGCTTAGGTGGACTTCCCCAGGCCCTTTGTAAGGATAGTGAAGATGCGTTTGTTGGATATTTTGTTCTTGTCCTTCACGGTTTGCAATGTTCTCTCGTACAGAGAGGAATCAATAATTAGTCCTATCTTTAGAAGAGGCCTGTACAATGTGTTCAACAACCCACGACAGAACAGTCGGAGAGTAGGTTGATGTTCGTTCGTTCGTTGACGTCCGTTCTGTTACGTGGGTTATTCGAGAAACGTTAGTGTCGGAAGGAAAAAATCATATTTCGCGTACACCACAGTTACATCGGTTAAATACATGTCCCTCGTCAATCTCACGAATGCCACCAAATCTGCCCACGGTGCCTGTCTTCCTGTAACTCAAGGTGGCCTAAATTTGTCGGTAGAGCAGTTATCCGAAATTTTCCGCTGGGTAACGAGGCATCTGAGAAGTATGTGAGTATTATACAGCTAAACCACGAGTAGGGTTAGGATGGACAGCAAGCTGCAGGCACTCATCGTCACTTCCAGCGGAGTGCATCAGGGTTGATCAATATCTTTTTTCTCTTCAAACCTAGATAAAGCCCTGATCTTGCTAACGGTAATAGGAAACTTCTCCCAGGAGAGAATCACAGATTTGGAGTAAGATGACACTGCCTTACTTGGTGATGTTGCATAAACAATCCAAGACGCATTAAACCGACAAGCTAATGCTGGTCTTACGACATACATATGTATCTGTACCTACTCGGTTTAAATGGTTCGGGCACGCTTTACGTAAGCCTGTCCAACACCAACCATACCACGTCTTGTTTGCGCCCCTTGAATGTGAACAAACACGGTGGGCAATCCACGTGCTGGGGTAAGAGTACAAACAAGCCGGCATCAAGCCTGGCCTCCGTTGGCCCTACTTGGCTCTCAAGATGGGGCCAGAAAGACGCTGTCGTCCAATAAGAAAGCTAGAAGACAGCTGCAAATCAAGCGGTGGTGGGAATGCCAAGTTAGCTGACGTGGTTACCTTTAGCTGTTAAAAAAAGCGATCCCAGAAGGAAACATGACGAAAACCCCAGCAAAACAAAAAGAAATCCCAAAACCGTGAATAATATAGGAATGATCAAAAACCTGTCTCGTTTTGTTACATGTATGCGTCTCGTCCTATATTTTTCGCTTCTGTCTTTGTTTTGCCAACTGTGTTCGTTTCATGGTACTAAAGTGGCATTCAGCCATTCCTCATAAAGGTACAGATAATATATGGATTTAAATAACTAGAGGAGGTGATAGACAACAAGCGGAATGCGATGGATAACCACGAAACAGACGACGAAAAGTCGCTTTATTTCGGGTAAGTGGGTATTCAGCCAGTGGACGTTGTAAATAAAAGTACAGTGGCTCGCCAGCGTATGCAGGATTCAACCTGGCTGACCAGAGTTGATTGTTGTAGTGACCAACGATCGTGTAACTTCAATGGATCCCGGATGAAGTCATGTGCTTCCCCTAGCTCCTTCTGCATACACACCTTTAGTGTGCTTACAATAAGGCTCGAGATTAATTCAGCGCCATACGTTGCACTCAACGAACGTCTGTACTTTCAGTGGCCTTTATTCACTACCCCAACTTTTAAAATCACCCCGCTTGCACACCTTTCATTGCTGTAGATATTAACTAGTTAGCACAGTTTCGTATGCTACTGGGTGCGCGAATCCATTTGGTGATTTTCTTTTTTTTAAACGATCACTACAAGAACTGACAGTTTATGTATTTCTGCTGGTAGTATATTCTGTTACTAAAATCCATCATGATCCCTTAGTTTGATGCCTACTGGAATCACAATTTGACTGTATCTATAGAATCGCGTCAGCATCGTCCAGTAGACTAGGGTTACGCGTAACGTCATCCCAACAGAAGGGTCCTTGTTAATGATTGACCAGCCATGTATGTTAATCTTCACAGATTTTACTCTGTTAAGCCAGTATTCCCATTAACGTCAATTCTTTCGTGCCCCGTTTCATCATCATCATCATCATAGACAGCACTACATCAGTGATTCACACTGATGCTTAACTGCCCCGTTTACTTATCTCTACGTTCTTACTGATCGTTAATTGTTGCCTGAAACAAAATGCTGTCTTTTTCTCAAGGTACTCAACTAGGCTTATTTGTCTTTGACGGCAAACTGACAGAACAGAATGCATATTTTTATCAATTCACCAGATTATGTGGCCAAAATGAACAGCTCCGAATAAACCTATACAGTGTAAGCAACGGCTAAACCAACGTAGAGCCACCCAACGCGCGCTCATTGCTCTTTTTGGTATTTAGCAATGATCCCAAAAATAGTTAAATCACCGTGTTTAGTGTTTGCTGACAACCTCAAAGCCTGGCGTGTCATATCATTGACAGAAGATCGGATGCTCTGCAGACCGATTTTGATCACCTAACGGAATGCCCACCCAAATGGGTTCTGCCAGCGAATTGCTGAAAGTGTGCGTACGTCCAGGTTGGAAGAACGAATGGAGTGAGTGTCGATTACTTGGGTGGACTTCTGTAGAGAGAGGCTGAAAGTGAACGCGACAACACCACTCAAAACGCAAGACAATACGGCAGAACCTGGGAATTATCAGGTAGTGTATCAAGGGTAAATAAAAGATTCATCGGGAGGCTTGTATTTAGAACCTCAACCAATCTGTTCGCCACACAAGTCAGACCAATCCTGTAATACGAGAAAGCGAAAACCGGAGAGAGTTAAGAAGACGAGAACTGTTGCTGGAAGAAAAGAACAATTATTAGAGGCAAAATATCCACGATGTTCCTCTGGAGTCGCAGATGTTTGTGGGGAGATTTTCTGCTACCACCCAAAACACGTATGTGAAATGGGTCTGGAGCTGTCCGCGGAATCCCCTCTATGAACGACAAAACGAGGCGTGGACACCCACTGGTCCTGAAGAAGCAAACCTGCTCAGAAGTTGTCTGCAGTCTATAGCTTCTCTTGCATAATAGTCAACGGTTGGAATGTGCCTCCGTATTCGACGGTAGACGGAGAGTCGGACGACGTATATAAAACGAAATTTGATACAAACATGGAAAACCTGCGTTAGCAGGAACAGGCGTAACTTGAAACTGATGTGACGGGGGAACTGTGGAGGTTTATAACTTCCGCCTTCAAAGAGGGAATACTGAACCATGCGGCATTTACAAAACACAATGCACAAGCCAACGGTAAGTGAGGAATTACGATGTTGGCTAGTCATGGGCGCAGTAAAATACATGAAGTGCACATATGCACTCTATATAGGGTCAATTATACGACCGTCGGCAGAAAATGTGTGGAATACAATGATATGATGATTCAATCACGTTACTTTAACTATGCACTGCATTCTATCGTATGGTGATACGGTTCATCATCATCATCATCATAGACAGCAATACATCTGTGGTTCACACTGATGCTTAACTGCCACACAATCATGAAGAAGAAGAAACAAACCCTGTTTAGGAAGAGAGAAGAAAAAAGAGGGAGGGGAGGGGACCTAACCACTAAAAAAGAGCTACGTCTACATTCAAACATACAACACCAAGGCGCCTACACCTTGCAAACAAACAACCGAGTTGTAAGTGAAAGTAAGGCGTCATCAGCAAGACAGCAAACCACGTGGTGGTCAAGCAACAACGTGGCCACAAAATAT
>JTDE01006289.1:0-20903 GCA_014338405.1 Paragonimus skrjabini miyazakii
GAAAATAGATCTGCTGTATGCACCACTACCTAAGCACTCCTACGCGGTCAGTAGTGTGACATACAATCCTATGAGTGTAACTGCTTTTCGTCTGACTGCTCCCCTTTGGCCTGTCTGACAAGGTTGCACCTGGAAGGACCGGAGTCCTAGTCAGCATAGCCCGCCGGATCAAAACAGTACAAAAGCCCGACCACCTCGCCAAGGTAGCAGTATAGGTCGGGTGTTCCGCTCCAAGTATGCGATAGGGGGAACAACACAGGGTATTTATATAGTGCATGGTGACATTCTCGAATCAGAAAACTGAAGGACAGTTACTGAAAATAGTGGTAGTTGTCACCAAACCATGAATGGAGCATAGCAGAATAAAGGTCGACCAGATAAGAGATATAGCGAAGGTTATTTTTGGGTTGTTCTAACAATTTCTGCTCAGTCCGGTTGGGCAAAATGGTTTTTTCCAGGAATGGGACAGTTTTAGACGGAAAAATGAGGTATTCCAACACACGAACGAACAACAATTGTAAGGTCAAGAGCCCGAGGTATTGTCTAGAAAATTGTACAATAATAACAACTATAAAAAGATATAGGCTGAGTTCCAAGATAGACGAAACTGGACAACAAACAGATCTTACGTAATTCAAGTACCACTTACCACAATGGCGCACATGTAAACTGATCCCGTCAGACAGGCCTAAATCGGTCAGAGGCCAAGTCAAACACAAGTTCGACTGCGCCATCGACGACGAAGACAATGACGAACAGTGAGGCAATGTTTGCCTCGGCCACGTGTTCAAAATCAGCTGTACGCATTCATCAGTCACATGCAGTGAGCACAAATGCTGCTCCATTCGGG
Source organism: Paragonimus skrjabini miyazakii (assembly GCA_014338405.1). Taxonomy (NCBI): domain Eukaryota; kingdom Metazoa; phylum Platyhelminthes; class Trematoda; order Plagiorchiida; family Troglotrematidae; genus Paragonimus; species Paragonimus skrjabini miyazakii. The sequence continues at coordinate 851 of JTDE01006289.1, forward strand.
CATCATCTACGGACCGGGAATTCGCGCCTACGTTTGGAGAACGATTAGATAGCACGTATTGTTGTACGGTGGTCAACAGATCGGCGTAGACCGCAGAACGAGGAAACGTGAGTAAAACAGGATCAGTGGACCCGTCGACGCGAAATACCTTGAGAAAGAAGTAGGCATATAGACAGACAAACGTATACAAGGGGATGCGACTCGCATCAAACCATACGAAATCACAAATTATTTATATAAGGCGTTGTATTTTCCACCATTATTTATAGCTATCACGTATATAATTAGGCAATTTTTAGCACCTTGGCTACGGACTGCAAACCAACAGCCATCAAAACTGATGATAAATAGTCAGCCGTATATCCGAAAACAGACAAACGGGGCAGAAAAACTCAGGTCTAATGGATCTTATTTAGCGCAAAGTAAAATCGTGAGTTGCTGTTCGATGTGGTCTTTTTTTACATAGAACCCTGTAGCCAAATTTGACGGCCCGCCTTCATTTACAAATTCGCACGTCAAGCTTGTTTAGCGTAAAGTAAGCGCTATCATCTATCAGACGGTATCGACAGAGACGGTCATCAATGTCAACAAGCAGATGGACAGATGAAGGTGTTACATAACGACGTTAAATAATCTGAATAATTTTATCAAATTCAGCTCACTCGAATTCGTAACGGATCCGACACATCGCAAGGCTTTTTGATAATCTCCTCACGAAGATTGCCATCGGAAGATGCAGACTTCGAGCTACCAAGATAAAGTGATGGAAACATCGCTTTTAGAATGCACATGCCATAATAGTTGATACCACTATTCATATGAGATAACAAATGAACACATACAACTTAATGCGGACAGCCTGAATCAATCTGAGTTGGACATAGACTTAATAAACTGAAGCAATAAAATGACCACAACATAATCAGCTAACGTGTTATGGTATGGACATCCAGAGAGGACGTTCGAGGAGTCTTCTGTCGACTGCCGATTTTCCGCAAGTAACGGCAGTGAGTGGTGGGAACACAATATTACTCACGACGAATTTCTCTGATATGCCTTAGAGTTAAGCAGACGCTACCGAACAGTCAGTGTGACCGTGTAATTTCCAAAACTTCAGTGGTTCGGGCACACCTTATAAGTTTCAATTAAACTGTTTATCACCTCGTGCCTCGTTTGCACAACAGATCAGAAGTGATAACGTACACGATCTGAGTTTGACATCAAGAGTGATCTTAGGAACACGTTCCAGCTATTTCGGCTGCAGTCCTTTGAACAACGAACACATTTGGACAAACACTGCTGGAAGTAGTGCAGAAGCATAGTCGATAGCGCTGATGTTGTGAGTCTTTTTGTTTCAATTACCATCTCACCATATATAAAAGTGAATAGCCACCATCGGTTGTTGTGTTGTTTTCAAACTGATGGAATGGGCAAATTTGGCTAGTCACACAGACATCCAATGTTATAAAAACCGGATATGCTTTATCGCATAGTAGACATTGCAGATGTCAGGTAGCATGATCACTGGCCTGGAGGCAAGGTGGTTGTCATGTGCCTAAACTATCATATAAATAGCGTTGCACTTTGTTTGTTCAATCAACGTCATGCAGAAAAGAACTGAATTGGTCTACCTGTAACAAAGGAAGATTTTAATATTTCAACCAATGTAACTAAGCATATCACAAATTGTTGAAAGACTTCAGACGGCTAGGGCTGCTGTTAAGCGCCAGCTAAGGTCAGAGGATATGGTGTAGGAGAAATGATTTTAGTGGGGACAGGTAGCCTTTACAAATTGAGGTAAATGATTAATGTTAAGATTATTACAGGAAAAAGTACTTCGGAAATCAGAGGGACACTTGAACTCAATTTCACGACAAGAATTGTGCACCTGATGTCAGATGTAAGTATATAAGAAAATGAGTGTAAAACCAGTTTGTTGAATCCGTTGAAAGTGCAGCATCAGTCATTACAGATTGAAGCGTGTTTATGGGACTCATCGGTGACACTTCGACTATTTAATTAATGGGAGGAAAAGCAATTCAGATGGGTCGAAGCACGGAAATGCTGTGTACATGTGTGCTTCAGCTGATGCACCAACGACAGATGTCGGCTGATAATACTGGCGGCATTTTTTACCCTTGATACGAGTGAATTAGTATTTTCCAGTAGTATGTGATAATCAGGTTGCAACAACGCGTTACGTTATCCTATGTCTTCAAATTGTCGAGAGGATATACTCTTCAGCAAGACACTCATTCACCACGAGGACATAGCAGTCTAGTCCATGAAGTTTCAGCGGCATCCATTGGAACGCGACAAACTTTCCTCTCACTGCTAACAGAGCAAATGGAGATAGTGCATCGACTTGAAGAAACCGGGGAAACATGGGGTGGCCGCATAATTTTGCTGTAGACGTTGTGTTCTTGCGCATGATACGTTTAGTTGTTAAGGTTATTAAAAAAACCACCCCGTAGTTTTCTAGTAACATTTGTTGGTTTCTTGCAGAAACTGGTAGTTGTCATCATCATGTTATTGGTAAAAGATGGGGTGACCGCTGTTGCGGGATGTACATGACTAAAGGCTAGCATAAACGTACGTCGACAAACTGGGGTACCTACAACATAGTAGGCTGGCATGAGCAGAGCAAAAGTAAGAAGTACTGGCACAACCTTGACTGTCCGTCCAGGAAGGCCGTGAAAAACTAGCAGCTGACATAGGTAAGGTTACACGAATTTGCTATTTATATGATGCAAACCGTGTAGTTTTTCCAAACAGTGAGCACTCGGTCGACCCATTTGACCCATCAGGGTGGACGTTCTGAACAATCAAACCGGTATGTATAGCTCACATCTACTCTTGGTCAAAAAACGTCATGGACAAAAATAGAACAGTGATGAAGACTACCAATTTTCGACAAATAAATAGAGTATATCTTTTGGACAATAGCAGTGTATTCACACAAACATGTTTGTGTTTTTCTCACACACAAGATAAACATAGATTGATTGTGATACGTGAGACAAATTTACAATGCACCACCACTGCCTTCATCTGAACGACATCAAAGACAGACAGACAGCCAGGAAGGAGTAATGCACTCTTAACGATACACCAGATCCTTACCAGAAAACACGACTGTAGGAGTTTACATGCTTCACAGCACCAAACGCAAGCACTAGAATATAAAACCTCGGCAACAAACTACGTATCACAACGGCGTGATAATGTTAACCGATCACAATGACAACATTGAAAAGTAACATTTAAAAGACGCTTATGGACAAACAACGTTGGTCTCCGTGACAGCATTGGAAAGAGATGGATATAGTTGGAAGGAAGCATAGAACATAACGAAAAGTTCAAACTTGTAATGAAAACAAAACTCCGAGTCGCCACCGTCAGCAAAACCATCCACAACAACTGACAAAGAACGAGTCGATGAAATGCGAGCTATGTGAGATATTTTTGTGATACAATAGGGGCTAATTGACGGAGACAACGATGACCAAATGCTCACATCTCTGATGAGAACAAGCTACGTTTCCGAACCACAGAGCAGAACAGAACATACACAAGCATAATTTATCTTTCATGTTAGTGACAACTGAACCAGCTCCAACCGTTGGAGAGAGGCTAGGCAACGTGTGACTGCTAGTTTCGTTGAAATCTTAATAACAATATAACAAACAGAGGAGATAACGCCATTCAAATACGTGAGAATGCCCGTTGCCTTCACTGGATTGTCTGTAGTAAAGAATTAGAAGTGAGGATAACCCAGTTTTTAAGGAAGCACTTCGTACTTTGGAGGTGCCTGGCGCATTCCAGACAAATCATCCGTTCATCCATCTTGTCCACCATGGTCAACGTGTTGTCGACAGAGGAGCTAAGTATACTTTAACGGTAAAAGTAGTGGCAGGAAGAACTTCAACACCAAGTTCACTGGATTAATTCAGTGCACCTTCCAGAATATCGTCTATGACAAAACTGAACAGGAAGGGAAGGATGGGACACTCATAACGAACATCACTAGAAGTGATGAACGTCCGAGACAGTTGTCCACAAACTCTTACTCAGCTTGCAGAGTGAACATACAATGTTCTCAACAGATTCACGTAATTCCCTGGTGCTTCCTTGCGAATAAATCAGTTTCAGAAAACGTTACGAACAACCGAATCGAAAGTGGCCTTTCGGTCTGAAAAGTCCGCAACCGTCGGCTGCTTATAAGAGTGCCGATGCTCCAAAATTCGTTGCAAGGTGAAAATGTGATCAACGCACCCACAACCGGACCAGAATTCTGCTTGTTCCTCATGTACCTGACTACCTAAGGACTAAACAAGCCGACATAACATGGGGCTAGTCAGCAAGTTGGATACAACAGACACTAGACTGCTGCATCTGTGGGTGTCACGCAGAATTCGAACCCACATTTAGAAAACACGAATTATTGTTCATAGGTATCAATCACGAAGTATCTCCTCAGTTTCTCAAAGGAGTTTTGTCAGTTTTTATATCAACCTCCTTCCGCTATCCTTGAGAATTGAAGGAGAAAGGAGATCTGGTCCAGGAGTCTTGTTACGTTCCAGTAACTTGAGCCCCAGAGTCACTTCCGCTCTTAACGGAGATCCGCCTGGAACGCAATAACTGACCATCCGGGTCCCATAGTCTAAATGGCCTGAATGAGACCAGCTAAACTGTTCAGCAAAATTTACAGCTCATCTGTTAAGTCGGCGCGATAGACAGCTGATAATTGAGCCATCTTTTGCACATATGGTCGCACACTGACTCGACAGCCAGTACAACCATGGATCAGGGGAAAAGCCTTCTGCTATTTCCAGATAAAAAGGCTCTTTCCATCTCTTTCGACTGTTCGATCAAGTGGTGCTCACGGTCTTTGTGCAAGCTTTTAATTAGCTTGCGTTTAAGTTGTCGACGGTCGTAATCATACTCAGAAGCAGGTGGGATCGAGCGACGCTTGGTCGTGAGGTTTATTGACGTGACAGAAATCCAGTTCTGTTGCAAATGCACAGTCCTTTTGGAACACATCTCCTTGCAATAAGCTTCCATAGCTGTTACGATTCCAGTGTTCGTTAGAATCTTTTACTTGACTCGAACTGGATAATTTGCTCATCAATGCTTCCCGGGATGTCACCTTTACACTATCCTCATTGGAAGGCCAGCTAAATATTTTGCATTTACAAGTGTATGACCTCTGAGCAAAGGACACAACAAAACGGGCACGCACAACAGCGTGGTCCGAGTCCAGGTGGTTGCTCCGAAAAGCACGACAGTCTTTAACAAAATGGTGCAACCTGTAGCTGACTGCTAGGTGATCGAGTTGTGTCCCTGGCTGAGAAACACACGGAGGTCTCCATTTAACACAGTGGTTCTTCTAGTGTTGAAATGCGACGCTCGAAATCAAGAGACGATGAGAGAGGCACAACTGCAGCAGTGCGTTGTGCCTGGACCCCAAACATACGCCCCGGCCGCTTCTCTTCTAGAGAAGGACGACTAGGCTGAGCATTAAAATCGCCGGTTAGTACGATGATGTTCGAGTGCTTAGTTTACTTCAGAAGGTCAGAAAGGGCATCGCAGAACGCACCTTTGGTAGCATCCCAATAACTGTCCGTTGGAGCGTACGCCAATATAATGAATATGTAACACGTTTATGAGCTACATCGATAGACTTTTACCGATGTAGAGAGTCTGACAGCGCAAAAGCAACTGTTCACTGGAATCCAACCGAGCAAACATCCTTCCCTTCTGGAACTCAGTGCGATTCCCACTCTAGCTTGATCACGAGATTCAGCTAAGACGTCACCAAAAACCTTGAGAGAGAAGCGCTTGAATCCACAGTTATCTACAGGTGACCATAAGCGGATAACCGTGCATTCGTAGACTCGCATCTCCGATACACAGCATACATCAAGCTCCAGACTTGAGACAGTACTTGACAGAGCAGCTTTTTTGCCAATTTGTCGGTGAGTGCTGACATTGAAGGCGCCAATGTTTACTAGTTATCTTAGCTTTAGAATACAACCATAATCCGAGTGTACTAGGAAGGCAGAAAATTTTGAGAGGCAAGATAGAAGGAAAAAGTGTGAATGAATGAAATAATGTAATGTCGGGAGAGCTGTAACATTTGACACTTTCCAATCGTTCAAGAAACCAAAGGGACCGCATCTTTATTCTCGGATTAAACAGTCTGACCTGAGAAGCAACACATGTGTAAGTAATGACTCAACAGTCTGGTTCACTTGGCAATGAGAAGCTTGCCCAGCCCGAGAGCTCAGTGAACACGATATCCATCTCTGATTCTGTCCACTACTGTGCACAGTGGATGTAACCGTGGCTGCATCAGATTGCAACCTGATTGGTTGCTTATCCAAAGCAGCAGCTCTATTTGTCTTCCCCTGGGCGCAATAATAATAATAATAATAACAATACTAATAATAAAACACCCATGGGCATAGAACCTGGTATAGCCATGGGTTCCGAAAGTATAGCGGAAACCATACATAACACAGACGCGCCTACCCCATACACATACACGAAGCGCGGTATGCTCAGTTTGTGTTTACTAAAGTGCATGGTAATGTCGTACCTGCGGGTATGTGTATGATGTAGAACATCGCTGACAGAACATACCATACAAAAAGGTTGATAGCCACACTCCACGATCGTGAGTCGGAGTCATCGGACGACAAAAAGATACAAAAACAGTTATATTAAAGGGTGACCAAACGGAACACTACGGCATTTTTTAGCCTATACATCAAAATGATGGCTACAGACGTGTGAACCCGATAGAGTTCAGTAGCGCGATGACGCCTGTTTAGCAATGACACGGTCGCAGGCTAGAGACCAGTTGCCAAGACTATCCTGTGGGGGTTCGAGCAGGTTGGGATACAAGCCAATCCACGTAGCAGCAAACACCTTAACAAGTAATAGCTGAAAACCTTTTCTAACGTCACGCTATTTGAACATCATCCTGTTACTCATATTCACAACGAGACTGGACCTTGACGCGATATGACGGCTAGCGCATCTCGATGACCTGTTGGGCTAAAATGGACGGTGAGGCCATCACACCGATAGTCACTCATAACAGGAAGACCAATAGGTAGAGGTCTGACAAACCACAGTCTCCTGGTCCTCCAGGTTTAGGGTTGAAAAAAGGTTGGTATCGTTTTCCGGAAAACGTACCAGCTTTGGTACACTTCCACCCACCCGCTGCTTGTAGTACAGGCTTTTGAGCCAAAGTCTTTGGTTGAGAACCCTAAGCGTTCTCATGTCTAGGTCTGAGTCTGTCTCAGTATAAATACAACCAACAATAGTCACAACATCATTAATTCTATACTGCATCGGCAGGCTCGCGGTATAAACTGGGTCGCCCTATCTGCCGTATACAGGGGGGTAGACAGTAGATACAGGGGTAGGTATTTCTGACCCCTTCCTCACTGTCCTATCAAATTTAGCTCTCAGACCCCTTCCGATCTCCATTTCTAGTAATTACTCTACAGGTACCACAACAGATATAGCTAGTCATAGTAACACTGTCATTAAGTCCCATCTCCTACCATCCAGTCTCAGGCCTCCATCATCCTTCGCTTAGACCTAGAATGCAAATCAATATAGGTGCTTTCAACGTTCGCACTCTAAAACGGTTAAGTCAACAGGCCGCTCCCGCACAAACGTCAGACTGGTTGAATGTCGACATCTGCGGAATTTCGGAGACTAGAATCCAGGATAGCAGTCAACGTATGGAATTAACAGCACCCGCACTGTCTACCCGATACTGGTTATGCAGTTCAGGTGATTCCATGGTCACAGCTACTGGTCAGGTTGGAGTAGGTATAATCCATAGCACGACGATCGCAGCCGCATTAGCAGACTGGATTCCTGTTAACAGTAGACTTCGCGCCATCCGGTCGGTAGATTCTGGTAAGGTCAGCTCTAGACGCAAAACTTTCAGGAATCTTTTCATTGTGTCTGCTTATGCTCCAACCGACTGTAAAGACACCGGCTTCAAGGCCGCCTTTTGTTCGGATCTGGCCGTTCTTCTTCGGTCGACATATGGTTCTGATGTACTCTTTCTGGCCGGAGATATGAACGTCCAGGTCGGCCGCCTCGGTGAGGTCGAGTCTCGTTTATATGGAAGGTTTGGGATAGCATCACATCGGTCGGATAATGTCCGGCGACTGTTACAGCTGTGCAGTGAGCATAAGCCATTTTTAGCTAGCACCAGTTCCAAGCACCATCCATGTCATCGATATATTCGGTATCCCCTTCTCTGAATCAGGTCTGGTCTCAGATGGACCACATAGCTGTTAGTTATAGGTGGCAGGGTTCGAATCAGGATTGTCATTCTTGTTGGAGCACATACTTCGATGCGGATTATGCGTTGATACGTTGCCGTTTCGTTACCGACAGCAACAAATGGCCGTAGATAAATTGGCTATACCGTCAATAAAGCATAAGTACCAAAACAGGTTAGAAAGCAGGCTCAGCAGTTTCAACACGAAGATCCTCGTAGTCAATGGACCCAAATCTCACAGGCCATTCTTGAAACAGATACCATAGCATGCGGCATGGGGGTTCGTGCGATAAACAAACATTGGATTTCGGAGAAATCCCCGGAGTTATTAGATACCAGACAGAACATTCCTTCTGGTAGTTCATATAACAAGTTTAGGAGAGATATCCGTAGGAAGCTGAGGCGTAACTTGATCGTCGATCGTGAGGCTTGGTTGAAGAAGAAGGTTAAGGAAATGGAGATCGTTTTTACTTCAGGGAACTTCGGAAGACTCTTCAAGGTTGTGAAGTTATCAGCGAAATAAAAGGCACACTCATCTATAATAAGCCCAGAAGGTTGGATCGGTGGGCGGAACACTGAAGTCTCATGCTTCTACTGCGTTGCCGACCAAGGTTTACAATTGCATCTCGGCCCACAAACGTAATAGGGCTGCTAGTCCAGATGACCTCGTATCGGTACTTTTCAAAGAAGGTGGAGGAGGCGTGAGTAGAGGATTCGACTTGATTATTTCAACTTGCGTGGATGACGGAGTCCATCTCTCTGTGCTGGGTTCACTCGATAATGGTTCCGATATTCAAGAAAATTATCAGGGGCTCTTGCGACAATCATGGGGGAATTAGATTGACCTCAGTGATTACTAGGGTTCTGGCAACCATTATACTCCATCGAATCATTGCAACTCAAGAGGAAAACATTACGGAGGGACAGGCAGGGTAACGCCCTGAGCGGAGATTTACAGATCAAATTTGTACTCTTCGTCAAATTCTGGAGTAGCGTCACGTGTACCGCCGGCCAACAAGTGCCGTATTTCTCGACTATAAAGGTACGTTCGATTCGGTGGATCGATCTCCAATGTTAGAATCGCTTAAACGCAGGGATGTGCCGACCGAGTATGTAAACATACTATCGGCACTTTACTCTCGCACTTTTGCTCAGGTTAGGGTTCACGGTGAACTGTTTGGCAGTTTCGGCACCATGTGCAGCGTACGTCAAGGCTGTCCTCTTCCACTATTTGTATTTAATTTTCTGATAGACGAAATAATGCAGGATTGTCTGCGGCAATCACAAGATGCCTGAGTGGACCTCCAGCCTGACGGAAAGCTGACTTACCTTGATCATACTAACGAAAAGGTGTTGCTGTTTGACAACTCTCAAACAGCACAAACACAGCTAAACGCTATTTCGCGTCTTGCCAAATGCTTCAGAATACGATTTGCAGCCTCAAAATGCGAACTGCTTTTGCAAGACTGCTGTGATCACGTGAATCTAATGTTAGATAATGAAGCCATGGAGGTTGTTGACCGGTTTTTGTACCTGGGAAGCTGCATCAGCGGTGGCGGTGCAGGGATTCATTCTGGAACATCTCTGGCGACAGAGAGGCATCTCGCTGAAGCTTAAAGGTCGCGTATATAAGGCGACAGTAAAGGCTGTATTACTTTACGACATCGAAGCCTGGCCGCCCAGGGTAGAGGACGTGAATCGCCTTCAGGTATTCGACCACCAATGTCTGCGTTCCATCGCTCGTATCGGGTGGCACCAACAATTGAGCAACGAGGAGCTTAGGAATCGGGTGTTTGGCACCGATTGTCAAACGAGTTCTATCGATCAGCTGCTATACTTGCGCAGATTTAAACCGTTAGGTCATGTACTAATGATGCCAGCTAGTCGTCAGTATCACCGAGCACTGCTTGCTGACACTGCTGCCGATTGGCGTAAGGTGCGAGGTGGACAGATGATGACCTGGCGTAGACAAATGAAATCGTATACGGAGGGGTCGGTCACTGTAGATCGGGTTCGTCTCCCAGGCTGGGATCCTCGTGACTCCCAGAGTCGGTGGCTGGAGACGTTAGGTGAGGTGGCGGCTAATCGAGCTCAGTGGCGTGAACATTGTCGTTGTTTATCCGAGTTGTCTGTGAAGTGAGTGTATTTGATGACGCGGGGTAGTGAAATTCATAAAGAAGCTGCCTTGCTGATGACACCTTACTTTTACCTACAGCTCGATTGTTTGTTTGCAAGGTGTGGGCAGCTTGATATTGCATGTTTGAATATGGACGTTTTTTTAGTAGTTTGGTCCCCTCCGCCTTTTTTTCTTTTCTTTACTTATACAGGGTTCTTTTTCGTGGTTGTATAGCAGTAAGCATCAATGTGAACCATTGCTGTCGATGACGATCGTGATCAGTACCACTAACTGAATTGGCTGAACAGAGTTAAAGCGGTGTTCGAGCAGAGATGAGGCAGGAAAATGTTGTTCACGTAGGCAAGCGCAAGTCGCGGAGTAAGTGAATATGCAAGTTGCAAGAGCTTGACAGGACGTGAGTTTGTTTCCGCTATACAACGCACACATTTTCATTCAAATTTACTGGTAGTAAAGATCAAGGAATTATTTGAATATGAGATAAATCGTTATCGTCGTAATTACTATTGCGGGAAGAAGTAAATCTGTGATTGGTAACAGTGGTGAGAAGGTATTCAACGGTAAAAAGAAAAAATCAGCCCTAGGTTACACACACAAAAAGGAATAGCATTTCTGTTATCCATACTGAGTACCCTTACTTAGCCGGAAGGTCGTTCCGTTCAGTGGGAACAGCAACCGAATCCTCCGGGTTGTTCTTGATGATATGTTGGTCATCTCCAAAAGGACAGCTTCCTAAAACCAATTGGAATGGATGAACGTGCAATTAAGCACATACGTCATTGGTGAATGACGTAATGTAGAAGTCAATGAATACCAAGGGCACCGAGGAAATCAAGAAATTACAACCAAAGTTAAACACAGACAAGATGAGGGAATCGAACTGAACATTTCGAAAAACATGACGAAAATGCGCAAACCGGAAAAACAACGTGACATTACCACAGCTAATGGTAGTCACACACAAAAAACCTGCAAAGATGCACGCACCACAATGTCGTACATGTACGCTGATTCCGTCAATCAAGCCTAAGTCAAGCAAAGACTGCGTCAAATACACGTCCGATTGCGTCACGGTCGACGACGATGACGGAGACAACGATGAACAGTGAGGCAATGTTTGCCTCGGCCACGTGTTCACAATCAGCTGCACACATTCATCGGTCACCCGCAATGAGCGCAAATGCTCATCCAGATGGGTAATATCCGAAGATCCAGAATCCACGTTCGCGTTTGTCCACAAAAGGTAGTTGGATAGGACAGATTGTTGAACAGCGGAAAGCAAGTCGGCGTAGATTGCGGAACGGGAAAGCACGAGTAGGATGGGATCGGTGGAGCTACCGATGGGGAATACCTTGGAATGGTGCGTAGATAAATATCCACATAGATGCAAACGATTCACATCGAACAATATTACAGGATGAATCATTTAAACGATGAAAACACACTTGCTTGAACCACCGGATGGTTCTTATGCAAGTAATAAACCACGTAAGGTTTGGCTGTATAATAAGATATTTGGAATATTAACACACTTAGACTGGCAGAGAAAACAATATACGAAGTCAGATGGAAAAGCGATCAATAATGCATGCACCATTGTAATGTAGATGTTTAAATGATGATGACTGATGTTCACCGAAAAACGATTAACATACATTCACAGGTTCCTGTGCTCCCGTATTTTCTGCCCGAGGTTTGGATGAACGACACGCGTGCAAAGAATATCACAACTAAGTAAATCTGCTAGGCGATAACGCTGCAGAAACAATACCATTGAACTTTTCCTAGAAATACGAGCGAAAGCCACAACAATAATGGAGCTAAATATATGTCAAGTGTAAGAGATACTGCGCAGATAGCCATTAAGGTCAGTCACAGAAACGTGCTTTGGGATGTTTTGGGGGATGTCTGTCTTCTTTTCATCTACCACACAACCCCCAGCCCCATATCTTCCAAGGCTTCGCACGGTCCATCACGCTCTCGTTCCGATAGACGGACCAGCATAGTAGCCTAGCTAACCGAATCCTGACAACGGTTTCGCCACTAGAGGAGTCGTTCATGCCCGTGTCTATCGACATGGTAATAAAAACTGGACGAACGTAACCACTGGTGCTCATCATGAGTAGGTGAAACATGATGTCTCTTTCAATAGCAACATGCGGAAACGTCATTGTAAACAGTCGCGGACGCAGCAATAACAGAGAGCCAGGATTCGCCTCCGTTGAATATCTTCTCGAACACGTTTATCAATCCGGATGCAGACACTTTTACGGTTACGTCGTTCCGTGCCGGGACCAACACCAGCCTCACGTTTACAAAATAGCTTGACTACACGCAACGTCCGCTTTGCTATAAGCGTTTGAATCCCCGGACTAAGTGCTACAGACAAACGCGAAGGGTTGGGGAAAGTCTATTTGCCGATTGTATCAAAACAAATGAGACATTTCAGGATTCGCGCGCTGAGTTACAGCAATGGTAGGTGTCACCCACACTTATTGACTCGAACAGACGTGAGCGACGGAAAGAAGCTGCGTGTCTCGGCAAGCTCGGTAAACGTTGTTACATGCTTCCTTCAAACGGGAACGGGTTTGGCAGCCTAATCAATGATGGCTGATGAATGTCAGAATTAGACGATGTGAAAGTCATGTTTACATAGTTGAAAGATTGAACGGTGTCTTTCTTTACGTAATGTTTGAAACATCCATTATCTGAATGAAAAACAGATTCATCTAAACAAAAATAGATGAGTCACTACTGGTGGATAATCAGTTTACGAACCCGATTTGCACTATGTTCGTTAACATCACTGATCAAACATAGTCAAGGGCACTTGCTACAGCTGGAATCGAACCCGCAGATATGTGATTGATAGTTACGTTATCACTAGGCTATCAAGTGCTCCCATCAGCGGTTGGCATTAGTGCTTAACTGGTACGCAAACACAACAGGAAGAAAATTTTTAGTTTAGTTTTGATGTATCAACAGAATCTCTGCACCTGCCGGAACAACACAGCTCCATGTTGTCATGTTTAACGATCGCTGTCTATAGCGTAGAAAAGATACGTCAGTCAAGCAGTCTATGAAATGCGTTTACATGAATTAGCATGGTTGGTACCAAAAAAAGGGTGTAGTAGTAATTCGAAAGGCTGTAACTACATATCTTGTCTTCCGCAGTCCTGCTAGTAGCAGCTCCCAGCAGCATTTTCGTGCATGATTCAAGGATTGTCCGAGTTTGCCACTTGGAAGTAGTTCAACATTAACACAAACATTACTGCGGTCCAAGTAGCCGAAAATGTGCTGAGCGGCATTTTAGTCATCATTTCTTTGGAGCCCGTCGGGGATGATAAGATTAGGCAGATTTAGTGGGTTGTGAGAATATGAGAGAGAAGAACATCTATCTGTGAACAATGTAATCATTTAACTACGCCAATCGGACAAGATAACACATGGATTGAAAGACAAAAAGGCTGGTGACTGTGAAGGACGCCCGGACAATGGAGAACATCACATTGTGAAGGTCTGAGACAGCAGATGGTTACTGCGCACACAATAATCTGGTTGAGTTCATCAACAGTGTGATTTACGACTGCTCGAGTTCTAGTTCAGCAGCCTCGCATGGAATCTATGAAGGCAGTTTTCCCACCGGGCCGATTATTGGTTTTCCCTTGCAAACCTGGTAGCAACGAAAGTGGTGTGCTTCGGAGAATCATGGTGGAGAAAAGCCATTTCTACTGATGAATTGATGTTTTCAATACGGCGGCGCGATCATACTAAACGTGGTTTAAAAAAAACAAACAATTGTCACTCGAAAATAGACTTACACTTAGCTCAGTCTTACATAACGGTGAATCAATAAACCTGAGATGAAATCCAACAGAAAAATAAATACGAATGAATTGTTTTTAACTCCACTGTTAAGTGTCCGTCATACCTTGAGAATTTCATAAGCTAATTGAAGGAATCCAGGAAGAAAGTGCACCTGCACATGGAACTCTGGTAGTTCGCGGTTTCCATGCGTACTATGGGACAAAAGCAAGTCCTTTATCATTGGGACCATGAGTTCTTAACCATTGTGAGCAATGGTTGGAATCATTTGGAACGGATGGTGAAGAAAATGTGGTCATTCACACTTAACGATAGATTGAAAGAAAGTTGTGAACAGTCCTTCATAAAGTTGATATTAACCACATCACAAACGGCGGTACGGTGCTTTAATCGAAAAGCAGACCAGAAACGGATAAAGAATGTGTCAATTGTCCAGCTGAAAGCAATTTTTAGCAAACAGTGTGGCAGTTCAATATTGTTCCCTTCCTGTGTTGGGAAACGTCATACGAGAAGGTAAGGCAGATAGAGTGAGGTTTGTCAGTCCAAAGTATTGAAACACAGACAGCGTCGGTCGGACGTACTTGATCAAGTCAAAAGTAGTGTCACACTATCTAAACCAATCAGAAAAGTCTGCAGAAAGTGACAATGTTTCGTAAATCATAACTCACTCGAATTCGTAATTGATCCGATGCCATTTTAGTGTCATTAGTTTGGGATACAACGGTTGTGACAGATTCGTCAATGGTGTTGGGATGATTGTAGATCGGCTGTCGCCAGCTGTAAAATTAAACAAAAGATCAAGGTGACAAACAAAGTGAAATGCAAAAATAAGATGCTTGAACAATTTATCTAACGCACTGATAAGCATTAAGTATCCACAAGGCTATCACAAACATAAAGTCAGGAATGCCTAACGCCAACGATAGGATAAAGGTTTAATTTAATACAGAAGTTATAGATCTTTAAAAAAAAACACATTTACTCAGTGTCACATCTTGCAAAAGTGCTGATTATTGGAAGGCAGTGTGTGTCACGTCGTCTTCTAAAAAGAACAGTAGAACATTCAGAAAAACATGTTGAACGGAAGTCCAGCGGAACATCACGGTTTCTAATTCATCACCTATTACTGCTAACAACTTGCTCGCGCTTGCCTAGTTGATTTCATTCGGTCATCATCTGAAGGTAAACGTTGAGTAAACAACATATAATTAGGGCTCAGTATACACACATGTGACCAGAGTGCGGACTAAACTTACAACTTGTAGGTGGACTTGAAATACAGCAAGATAAACCTAAATGAGACAGGTGGGTGACATCAGAAAAGGGATATGCAATGGAAAGTAAGATTTCTGGTGTATTTCAGGCAGTTTGATCATTTCCCATCATTCACTAGTGTAGATGATGTAACCAACTAATCATGGTCAAACAGTTTTGAAAAGCAAAAGACAATTGGTGCAACAATAGAACAATCGGGATTCGGTAAATGTAGGTGTGAGTGGAGTGGAAATCGTTGTCGCCAAACTAGAAATACAAATCGCATACAAACAGGACAGGTTGATGACCACCGACCAGTCGCGAGCGACAGCTGGAAGCAAGCAAACAATTTGTGTTCTAAAATTCATTGGAAAATGGAGCTAACAGATAACTGCTGATTTTGAACACAGAAATGAATGAGGGAAGAGGTGGAGAGCTTTAGCAATGTCATCTACAGAAAGAATAAGTGGACGGATCCAAACTTTCATTCTGATCACTTTGTTCCACAAGTATACGACAAGACGATAAGAATTTGCATAACACAATGGAAAATGGACCGCGTCAATTGCAGCCGAGCTTTTCACGACGATTTTCGGGAAGGATTTTTAGAGCTGTGCAACAAAGTGAATGTGCACACTGATCTACTACCCACAGCTCCAAAGAAAACAATGTTTCGGCAACTGCAGTTTAGAAGCGACAATATGTGTCAGGTAACCATTCAGTGACTGGGGTCGTACATTCAACATAACGAAGTCACTGGTCATACACACAGTTGACCAGATCTCCACGGTCCCGGTTAGGTGAACGAAGTTTCAAGTCAATAAACAGAACGTAATCTATTGATCAGAATGTGGATGCGGAACATCACAGGGGTCGACAAAATTGGGTTTCATTTTGGAGTCAAGTTGGTGAAGCACCCTCTGAGATGGAGTCAAGGCAATGACACAACATGAAATGACAACGAATAATCAAAAAAAAAGTCACGGTTACCTGTCGCAGTTTCAGTTGCTGAGGAAACATGAGACAGACTAAACCAAGTATTCCTGAATCAGCTTCACGCCCCGAAATAAAACGTCTATTAAACTAAGCATACAAAATCGCAAATTTCCGCAAATTTCATTGACACCAGCAAACCGTATAGATGCCATCGAATAATTCCGAGTTATCTTAACAGTTACCGTCAGTCAACGTAAGACAGTCCGTTAGTGCATTTTGGTCGTAATCAAAGTGCACAATTCTAACCCACAAGAATTCTGTCTAAACACTGAAGCCGCAGAGATCACAGGTTACACATAATCACTCTGATACAACACATGAATAATTGACGCTGAAACCGTGACGGAAAATTTAGTCAACACCCGATCCGGGTTTAACCAGCAACGTGGATCCTAGAGCAGTTCGTGATCTCTTTGTTAACGAGCACTACACAAGCTAAGCAGTTAGTCTCACAACTTGCTTGGATAAAACTACTATGACTGGACTTTCACGGGGAAAGAGATAACGAAAATGATGGTTCATCACATGACTAATATAAGTACTTAGGATCTATTGGTAATTCAAGCATCACCTACTAGAATGAAATTAACATCAGTCATTGTCCGCACAGATCAAGTAATATTCATGCTAACACGGTTTAGACTGTATAGTTGTTTTATGCAACCTAATCCTTGATACAACACTCCAGGCATTCTGGGAACGTCGCAATCCATAAACGGTGATGCGTTCCTTCCTAAGTTCGTTAAACTATGCATTATGCAAACGCCTCAGGTTGCTGACTCCCTTTCCAAAAAGGAGATTAAAGATTATAATCGGTCATTCTAGAACTATGAACGGTTTCTCAATATGGATCGATTCCTGGTCATTAAGAGACCTTATTTCAAAAACAACTGCTTCACTTTCAAGCGTGCAAGGACGCTCACAGTGGAAACGGTCAATAGGCAGGAGGAGCTCGGTGGATGGTATCGATTCCAACCAATGCGGTATCGCGGATACTGTTGAGAAAAACGGACGTCCGGATCACACTTGCTGGGCCGTTCGCCTGAAATGGAACAAGCCTAATCATCATACTTTCGTGCATGCTGTTCGTTTTGTCATACAAACCTTGACGAACTACAAAGGTTGCTAAATCTGTCGTGGGTTAAGACAAAGGGGAGTTGGTTATACTGCTGTGCTCCACAACAGCCCACTCCACATGGCCTACGATAACTCTAATTTTGCGCTCTACGGTTTGGCATGAGATAGCTGAAATAACTATGAGAACGCACGCATCCTCACCTTTTCCGTATATCTGGTTTTGCAAATCGGATGCACGCCGATAAACTGTGTACACTCATACACAAAAGCCAAGTGAGTTTACTCCTAGGATGTATACTCCTTCAT
Organism: Paragonimus skrjabini miyazakii; assembly: GCA_014338405.1. Classification (NCBI taxonomy): domain Eukaryota; kingdom Metazoa; phylum Platyhelminthes; class Trematoda; order Plagiorchiida; family Troglotrematidae; genus Paragonimus; species Paragonimus skrjabini miyazakii. Next base: position 18,757 of record JTDE01006289.1, read on the forward strand.
TGATGATTCCGCTTTCCATTTCCTATCTCGCCTCCCATACTGGGTGACTAGCCTGTGAGATGGGCATTCATCCCGTCACCTTCATCCATGAGTTTATCACAGGGACCTCGAGCTGCTCGGGCACGAGCGGAGAGCAATTCGCGCAGATTAGCCAACGCCAGCAACCAACCTTTCTTAGCAAAACCATACACGTTGCCTACGCTGTGACCGCATCCGAAGGTAACGTATTACCTCTCAAGTGCGTAGACAATGTACACAACCGCCGCGCAGCTCAATCGTGTGAGTTACTGCACTCCTGTTCTGCCATAACTGAAAGTAAGGCATTGTCAGTAATACAGCTTCCTTACGTTTACCGATTATACAAACTGTACCAGGTTACCTGTGCGCACGCAATAATTTATCAATTTGAGTATAAGCTCATGTATGCAGCTAATGAGAACGAACGAAATACTGCTCGAGCACACATCCTACATTGAAATTTTAGAGATCACCAGATTCACACGCGGACAACAATGTTACTTTCAATGTTTACGGGAAACTGTTAACACACGGCTATACGAGCTCGACTGAGCAATAAAAAGCGACTGATTGCCATAGACACCTAGCACCAGGAACATTTCGCAAGTTGAGTGAACATTACACAAGTGTGAAGACAGACAGAGTGCCCAGACAAACTATGAAACAATCGCAATCAATAAAAATGAGAAGGCGAAAATATAGGTGAAGAACAAGAAATACTACACGCACGAGGCTGACACATTTAGTCGGTTTTCATTTTTTTGTACGAAGGAAGTGTGTAGAACGGCAGTGTCATGGTAACAAGCATAGCTGCACTGCCACTACTGACTTCAGTTCGGGGCCGCATTCTCCAGTGTTTCTAGTCGACGAGACGATGTCTTTTTAACCTCAATGATGAAATTGATAGACCTAACAGAGGCCAAACTCGATGACAAATTCCTCGAGTCACCATACGACGTCACTTACTGACCAACACGTTATGTTTACCAGTCCTACTTAGCGAGTGCAAGCCGGGGTACATGAGATGCATTGCCCGGGCATGAACAAAACGTGGCCAGATCGAAGTAGATGGGGAAGTTAAAGCGCCTCATGCAAAACGAGATCAGCTATTTCCAACACACGCCGCCGAACTTTATAATTGCTTATGTGATGTCATCACCACACGTGTCATGCGTGAGTCTATGCGGTTGCTTCTGACGATTCAATCAACATCAGATTCAACAACGACTACAGCCGTAGATAAGCAAATAAGGAATAACTGTCAATAAATTCTAACGTATTCAGGCAGACATTTCCTTTGAGAGGGGATGCAACCTATTGAAATTGAGGTGTCTGATTTACAGAGGTCAATTCACAGCCAGTGAAAGCGCGTTCTATTTGTGGATGGGTGGCCAGGCTGGAAATGACGGGACACAGTACAAAGCCCAACATGAACGCTTACTTTAGTGGAAGCGTTTCCATCCCTGTGTCTGGTTCTGAGGGAAAAACGCTGTCGCACATGACTGAAAATCGTAAGTGGATGTGTTCCTTAAATTATTCGCTAACTACCGCAATTCTATCGAAAAGTTTGACCAATCTGCAAGCTTTTTCATTTTAGTTTTTGTAGCAATAGTTAATTTTCAGCTACTTGAGTTCTTACTATAAGGTGAGGTTGATAATGTAAGTAAAGAGTTCAGGTGCAATTAGTTCAAACCAGCATATATATATATATATCTTTAGTAAACAATTGAAGGCACGTTTACATGAACACCACTTAGTACTGAGACGGGCAGACCAGAAGTCACACCTATGGCAACAATGGGCAACCACTGACCACAATATCAAACTTGTAAACGCCAAGGTGATTGGATTAACAAAATGAAGGCAGGAATGATTAGTCCTTGAATCAATCTTCCCCCACAATGCTTTCAACGGATACAGACTCACCACTTGTCACACAAATATGACAAAGACGAGCGATAGGTATACAAACGTGCCGACAAGTCGGTAAACTATGTGTAACTTTCCATCACCACTTTGCTTAACAACGGATCCTAGAATGGATTTGGAACATCATAATAAATGCCCACCAATCGGTGTTCGCCTTTTACACCTAATTATATATATATATATATATATATATATATATA
>JTDE01006290.1:25028-37810 GCA_014338405.1 Paragonimus skrjabini miyazakii
GATATCAACATTTAACGAGTTCAACCTTCGTGAGAGAGCGCGGCCTGTTGACCTATCTGTTTTAGCGTACTAACGTTGAAGGTATCTATATTAATTCTCATCCTAGGTCTAAGCAAGGGTCGAGGGAGGTTTGAGGCTGAATGGTAAGAGATGGAACTTACCCACATAATGTTACGGTGATTAGCTGTATCTGATGTGGGACTTGTAGAGAACTGGGGGTCGGAAGGAGCCTGAGAGCTAAATTTGATAGGACAGTGTTAGAGGGGTCGGCAGTAGCATGTTTTCGTCTATCCACCCTGCTGTATGCAGCAGATAGGGCGACTCGATTTATACTGCGAGACAGCTGATGCAGTATGGAATTACTTGTGTTGTGATTATTCATGGTTGTATGTGGTCTGAGATACTGCCAGGACGCCCACACCTAGATAGAAGGACGATTAGGATTCTGAACCGAAGGTTTTAGCTCAAAAGCCTGTACCGCAAGGCGGTAGGTGGGTGGCAGTGTACCAGAACTGGTAAATGTTTCGGGAAAAGATGCCAATCTTCTTCCAACCCCCAACCTGGATGACCAGGAGATTGTGGTTTGTCAGACCTCTACCTATTGACCTACCTGGTATGAGTGATTCTGTCAATGTGATGTCCACACCATCCAGTTTAGCCCAATAAAGCACCGAGATGCGCAAGCGGTCACACTGCGTCATGTTCCAGTTTCGTTGTGACGGATTTCACAGGAGTAGATCGCTGTATAACTGACAAGTTTGCCATATTATCCACCCGTAATCAATTAATACATTGTGACATGAGGTTTACTCCTACGACGTACACGTGTTGGTAGTATCACCTGCCTGGATGGGGTCCTCGTGATCACTCAAACCGCTGGTTAGAAACGCTATCCGAGATGGCAATGTGTCGCAGTCAATGGCGGACCTGTATCCATACCATTTCTATTTCTAGTTCTTCCGCTCAGTCTTCTTTTACTAATGTTCAACCTTCTTAGTAACGTCTTCTAAGATATTCCACGTCACTGTTGAGGTGAGCGGCGGCCCGAGCCACAGTACCTTTTAGTCTGGTTCATGACTGTTATTATTAGATCTAGTGCAAAGTTTGCCCACCATAACTGCACTTAGACAGAACCGAGCAAATGTCGTCAAACGCCCGTCATACAAAATCAGATTAGTTCACTTGAACTGTAGGTTAAATAAATGGAAACAAAAAATGGTACGCAGTGCATTTTCAGCCCATACATCAACTGTTACGTCGTCCGAGAAGAACGGATGAGGAGCTTCAAAATGAGAAGCTCAAAACAGCAACCGGAAACTAAATATTCAACTTTTCCACACCAAAGTAATCTCACGATAATAAGTTGTGGGAAATTTTGTTGGAAAACAAAAAGGCATCCATAACAATAGAAATTTGTACAAGAACTTCGCTTTTCATGACTAAAAATAATACAAAACATAATGATAACGGTATTTTTCATTTAACCGGAGTTTTTCGTTATGTGCCTTTTGTTCATTGACAGCCCAATTTCATCTGCATGCGCTACACACAGTTTCCGTAGTCACAATGTTGATCAATCATGATATCCCAAGTGGAATCGGAGCTGAAATACACACCAACTCTATAGGACTGACAACAATAATGGTCAAATGAATTGCAGTATACTACCTGGTATCCAATTTGCCACCAGTGATTCATCGTTAATCTCCGCACAGTTTCACCTTCAGTAGCTATTTTACTATCTATTAGCTCAGTTGAACTGGAACATCTCTCGGTCGTCTAAGGGTAACCTAATCGCCCTAATGGATTTATGACATGATTAAGTTACATGGTTTTTAGAGGAAATATGTGGCGAAAGATTTCCTGCCCTGAGCAATCAGACTGCCTCCAATCAAAATTTATGAGGAACTGCCTCGATAAACGGTCATATGAACAGTGCATAGCTGCGGTCTACCGAATCCAGACAACTGTGCTCAGCTTCTGATCACGCAATGCCAGACTTTATCTCAACAGTAGTCTCAAACAACTAGCTCACATGAAGTGAGTTGATCACATCAACGAAGTGGCCGTTCGCAAGTGTGTATTACGGGGCACTCGGGATAGACGACCAATTGGTAAGATAATCACGTTACCCAGTCTGCGGTGGCCAGGTAACAAAACAGATTTGTTCACCGCGCCCTACATTACATAACGAGGTCACCAGCAATTTGTCAAAACTGCAGTGACTATTTTGTGAATAGATATTGCTCACCCGGTTGAGAACTTCGAGTCACTGATTAAAAAGGCTGTCGCAACCAGCGACGTGCCTGTATCCACAACACTTCTGTTCGGTTTTGTTTTCACCTACATCTATCTTCTTTGTTACTTTCTCGTCTGGGATATTCCACGTCATTACGGTGTGTGATGGCTCAAACCATGATACTTTCCGGTCAGGTCAGATACTTTTTAATGAAGAAACGATTAGCAAAATGAAGTATAATACCATACACTTGAGAATGAACACAGCAGGCATCATAGTGATAACATCCATCGGCCTAAAAACGTCAGTGACCATAGTGATCTGTGCACAACAAAAACGACAGTACAATGCGTGACTGAAAAAACCTGCCTCGGCAGCATCGGCTTTGGCTTCCTCTTCAGTCAACACACAGTTGACGAGTTGGCGATAGGCCAGGTATTGCATGCTGTGACAAGCTGCGCAAACTTCCTTGTACACTTGGTAGCCGCGCCTAACTGAAGCGTGATCGTAGGCAGACAGCACACCGTTGTGAAACCAAGGGAGCTTAGCAGGGTGCGCTTGCATGTCGGAGGCGAACACAGGCGTGGCTAAGGCCACCAGACCAGTGGCTGCAACTCCGCTGATCAAGGCGAATTTGGTCCAACTGGATGAGCGGATGTGTTTCCACGAGAAGAAGGCCTGTCCAAACCAAAAGTGCATAGGAGTAATGTATTTGACAAAATGATGTCCACACTATATATATATATATATATATATATATACAGAAATAAACACACAGCCACACAAAAAAGTCTGATATCAGAACGAATTCAATTGCAAACCAGTGATGGTGCGATCTAAGATATGGCCACTTTTACAAAATTAAGTCCAGCAGTGACGTGTACACTTCACGATGATATGACCAAGTGTTTATATACACAACAGTCAAGAGAAACAGACCACTGATTAAACTTTACCGTTCATACGTATAAAAAGGGTGAGGTTAACCAGGGTGAGGTTAACCAGGGTGGTGCCAAGTGATAAGTAACAACAATCACATTCAAAAAGAAACACGGGTTATGTGGGATTTATCGTAGTTAGGCCGGAGTGTGCTGTTTTTAGGTGATTGATCGAATCCAATAATAATTAAGTGGAGGTGAGATTGATGTATTGGTTAGTTCAAACAACACAGTAGATAAGGGCTTGTGAACATGACTGATACATGCGCATTGGATGTGAATGGTGGGCTTCAGCATGCCTTTATGGGAAGGCGGACCTTTATGACTCGTCCGAGTCTGGATAAAACTGATAGTGCAAAAACAGCAATAACAGAATCCTGTTTCCATTTTTGAAGTTGATGTGCTTTTGCAAAAGAAGCATGCACCACTATCATATTCAAAGATACGTACTTTTAATTGGTTGCGAGGTTATACCATGTTAACGATCTCTCAATCATCGCACTTGATGGCGTAAACGGTCCATCTGATGGTCTACAGAGATTAGATCCTTGAAGTCCATCGGCATTCATTCTAGTATTATCCAGTCGAATGGCATATTCAGAAAGAATGGAAAGATTTGTTCAGATGTTGGCTTTCAGAAAGATATTTGTACAGAGCATTAAAAAGATGACGGTCTTGTGTTTTTGAACTGACATACGTTCAATGCTGATTTTCAAGAAAAAATTAGGAGGCCGGTTGGCGGCTAACACCTCTACAACTTAGAAAATCCATTTTGCTTTGTGAACCCCACTGGTGCAAATCTTATCCATTTTGTTAACGAAAAAATCAGATGACAACTTTCTTCATGCGAAGCAAATGGGACCAAATAAGATTGAGATAGTGAAGTTGGCTGGGACTGATACGCAGACAGCGACCGCGAATAGCTACTGACTACTATGGTAAGACAATCTCCGATCTCGATGAGAACAGCAGTTAAAGCAACCTGAGCGTGGGATGGTCAAACTCATAAGTCTGGACTACCCTCTGAACCACGTGATCAAAACGTAAGGCACACCAAACTACGTACACACGGTTGACCGTATCCGTTTTGAATCAGCCTGTCAAAACCTACTTTGGCACGTCAGCTTAGTCACTTCATTTGCATGGTTAACTACCACCACCGCTTCATTTCTAACCTTGCTGACACACTGAATCCACTCACCAACTTGCTGAGTTTCAAAAGGAATAAACTCTCGGAATTATGTGAGACATCAATTCGTTTAACTCAATAAAATAGATACTTGCACACACAATATTAATCACTTGAGTGCCTTCGCTCCTATCAACATCACTACTGATGTGTCAAATTTGGCTGTTGGAGCTGTATTTCAGCAATTGGTTGATAACAACTAGCAACCTGTCTCTTTTTTCTTCAAATCAATGCAGCCAGTGGAAACACGTTGCAATACGTTCATCAGTTCATTGTTGGCAATCAATTTGACCATCAAACATTTCCACCATTTTGAAGAAAGACGTGCATTTTGTGTTTCTACCAACCACATGCCATTAAAATATCCCTATCAGCCAAACCTGATCATTATTGACCATGGGAGTTACGTCACTTGAATTATACTTTCTGGTACACATCCGAAACGTCAACAGAGAACAAAACGCGGCAGCTGACGCATTATCGACAGTCCAACTGACAAACATCTCATTCGACGGCTCCGTCGACTTTACGCGTATCGCTAAGTTTCAGATCAACGATCGTGACAGATAAACATAAAGTCCTTATGAACACCCAGAAAATAACATTAACATCATCATAGACAGCAAAACATCAGTGGTTCACGTTGATGCTTAACTGCCACACAACCACCAGGGGAAAAAAAGAGAGAAAGAACCTATATGAGAAGAGAGTAAAAAAGAAGGGGAGGGGAATGGACCTTATTGAAAATAGTTACGTCTATATTCAGACATACAAGACCAAGGTGCCTACATCTTGCAAACAAACAACCGAGCTGTAAGCGAAAGTAAGGCGCCATAAGCAAGACAGCTTCCTTACGACTTTCACTGCCCAGCGTCATTAGGTGCACTCACTTCACAGACAACTCGGACAAACAACGACAGCATTCACGCCACTGAGCTCGGTTAGCCGCCATCTCACCTAACGTCTCAAGCCACCGACTCTGAATCACGAGGGCTCCAGCCCGGAAGACGAACCCGATATACAGTGACTAACCCCTTCGTGAACGATTTCATTTGTCTACGCCAAGTCATCATTTGTCCACCTCACACCTTACGCTAGTCGGCCGCAGCGTCGGCAAACAATGCTCGGTGTGGCAAACGATTAGCTAGCATCCTTAGTACATGACCTAACCACCTAAGTTTGTGCAAGTGTAAAGACTGAACGAAAGAACTCGTTTGACGATCAATGCCAAACACCCGCTTCCTAACACCCTCGTTGCTTACTCGCTGGTGTCACCCGATACGAGCGATTGAACGCAGACATCGGTGGTCATATATCTGAAGACGGTTCACGTTCTCTACTTTGATCGGCTAGGTTTCGCTGCCGTAAAGTAATACAGCCCTCGCTGTTGACTAGTATACGCGATCCTTAAGTTTCAGGGAAATACTTCTCTGTCGCCACAGGTGTCTCAGATTAGCGAAGGGTATTAATTTATTTTGATTTTTCCACAGAATTACCGCGACCTACTGTTCCACAAATGAGTACAACTGTTTTTGATGCCCACCATAATGTGTCATATCATGGAGTCATGGCATTCCAAAAATTCATTTCTAGTAATTCGCTTGGTTCGGCACAAACAAGGATATTGACGAGTGGGTTAGATCATTTCCGCCTCTGGATGCAAGTTTCGATCACGTGCACATCGACGTTATTTAACCCACGCCACTATCAAAAGCTTTTCTATATTTCTCCACATGTATTGGCAGACTGACCCGGTGGTCAGAAGCTTCTCCGACTTGTGACACCACTACTCAAACTCTGACAACTACATTCGTAGTTGGATGGATTTCATGACTTGGCATATCATTCACTCTAAGCACGCACCACGACTCTCAATTCGAATTTTGTTTACTCGAGCAACTGACGTCTCCTTGTAATTCAACGTAATCCCATAACTCCGAACCATCCACAATCCAACGGATTGGTCACAATATTTCACCGGATATTGAAAATTGCTCTGACTGCCAAATTGGAATCAACCACTATCATTATCATAAGAGACAGCAATACATCATTGGTTCAAACTGATGCTCAACTGCTACACTGATCAACTATCACTTGCGCTTATTGGATTACGCAACTCCCTTCGTGCTGACAGTCAACGTTCCCCAGCACAACTTACCTATGGCACTAGCTTGTGTTTACCTTATCAGTTACTGACTCATTAGGACAATGCAACCTCTCTTGTGCTAATATACTACGTAGCATTTCATGTCTAAGGTAACTTATTGACCGTCAAGATTCAAAATAAACTCAACAATTATCCTAACAAACTGACAGACTTTCTGCATGCATTTTTCCGCTGTGATAAGCCCCGCAATTCTTTAAAATCGGCGTACAAGGGTCATTATCGTGTTTCGATTCGCTTAGACAAATAAACGTCGGTGCACCACGCAACAACGTACAGATCAACCGCCTCATTCCTGCACGACGACCTGAGTAATCTGCTCCAACTGACTCGCAGACATTATCTGACCCAAGTTTGCACAAGACTAAATCCTGCCAATCAGTGCGTTTTCCTGACCGTTTCGTGGTCACCGTAACCTGAAAATGTCCAAGTTTCACTGCTTTACAACAACATAACCAATGCTATTGAGCGGTAGACAAGCAGCTTGGTGCTCATCTTCAGGCTGTGGTTCTTCCAGACGCCCGAAGGCGGCGTTAGCCTTCGCCACACGAGCTTGCAACTCGCGGTCTAGGGACAGATCTGTCGACAGAGTGTTACTCAAGTAGCAGAAGTTTGTGCGGCTATCCACGGTGTCCCCTTGATGCGGATTCCAGGTGCAGGTATAACACCTGTGCCTAGAGAAAGAAAACGTTTTACCGGTGTTGATATTCAAACCAAAATTGTGGCTACTGTGCAACAGACGTCATGCTGCCAAATATCGTCCGCCGGGTAACCTATCAAGCAGAAGGTGTACCCAGCACCTGCCTCTTGCAGCTCACCATGGTCGGCAAGCCTTGTACCATTCAAGGCTGCGACAATGCTCATTCCAATGCGAAGGAAGTCACAGCCAAAATAAAAGTGCGCAAAACACCGAGATTTTTTTGCCTGATGGAGACAAACTCCCACTCGCTCCCCGAACACTATTTAAGCTTGGTAACTTTAATGTTCGAACACTCACGCAAAACACGTTAGCAGGCAGCTCTTGCACGTACCCTCAACATCGATGTCTGTTGTCTTGCTAAAACAAGGCGTTGTAATTTTAACTCAGTGGGACAACTTCAATATCTGTCAGCTGTTCTATTGCGCGCGTACAATGTGCACATTTCTGGAGACCATGCGGATCAAACCACCGGCCGAGCCGGTATTGGGATTGCTATAAGTGCATACGGACAGAGGACGCTACTTGACTGGATACCCGTCGACGGCCGTCCTTGCGCTGTCGGACTTGAAAGTATGACTAGAGCATGGACAGGCGCCCATCACAAACGTTGTCTATTTGTTGTTACGGCAAATGTTTCTACAGACCGTGGTCCACACGCAGTCAAAGATGATTTTTATCACCAGCTGACTAACCTTCTGCATACAGCGCAGGGCATGGACACTGTAATACTGATTGTAGACCAAAACACTCAAGTAGGCAGACTAAGCGCTGACGAACACGACTTAAGCGGCCCGCAATATTATGGTACTCGTCAAACAGACAACGGTGAACGGTTGTTGCAGTCGCGTGCTGATAATGACCTGCTTCTGGCAAGTTCTAATTTTCGACGTTCTGGGCGTCAATGCACCGCCTGGTGACCCCCATCGCCAAGTCAGTCGCTGACACAGATTAACCACGTGGCCGTCGGCAGTGTGGTTGTTTCCAAGATTGCAAGTCAATCTGGAGCATCTGTGTGGATGCCGATCATGCACTGTCATATGTCAAGTTCGCCTTGCGTTTTGGTGAGAGACCATTTCTTCAACCACAAATTAACGTACTTAAACTAGTATGGACAGAAGCGTTACACAGTTACTAGGGTTCGCTTATTTCCGGTGTAGGACCCTACTTACCGGACGACATTGAGGCACAATAGGCACATGTACGGCGTGCAACGCATAAGTGCGATAATGCTTAGTGTGATACTACTACCCATTCATCTGCTAACCACTGGGTCTCTATGCGATCAATGGAAATTCCCGACGCTCGCCGAAATATTCAAACCAGCAGCCAGTACAATTCGGCCCGCAAGGCTATACACTTGGGATTCCGGAAGCAACTATTAGAGGATCGCGAAGCGTCGTCGAAGCAACGCGCCAACAAGATGGAACAAGCCGATGCTACCGGGAACTCTTGAAAGCTTATCCACTTCATCCAAACAACTGGTAACGGGAGGCCAGATGTGGATGACATGGTCGGCGAAGCCATTGGTGAGTCTATTCATAACCTGCAACGACGTTTAAGAGGATGGGCTGAACACTCCCAACAATAGTTCAATTGGCCGCTTGCGCCATTGACTATGTCTACGGGCCCTGCACGCGTGCATTGGTCTGTTGACGTTTCTCCGCCTTCGCAAACAGAAGTCTCTCTCGAGGTAAAGTTCCTGAAAGGTAAAAAGGCACCCGATCTAGACTAACTCTTTCCTGCCCTTCTTATAGATGGAGGTCCAGCCCTAAGTTTAAAAAATGACAGCTCTGCTCCAAAAACTTTGGATAAGTGAAGTTGCTTCAAATGCCTGGAGATCGACTAACGTCGTCGCCATTTTCAGAAAGACTCACGCACTTCGTGTGCAAATAACGAGGGAATTACCCTGATTCCTATTGCGTCCAATTTGCACGTAGCCATTGTGCTTCGTAGACCAAACGAGATGCGCGAACAGCGTATCCGTGAGGAGCAAGGTGGGTTTTGTCCTGGCCGTGGCTGCAATGATCATACCTTTACACGTCGCCAGATGCTTGAACTCCGCCATTCATATAGAAGGCTAACAGATGCTGTCTTCTTCGATGCCCAAGGGACCTTCGATGCGGTAGACAGAGCTGTAATCTGCGACTGTTTATTGAGGACGGGTGTATCCGAGACGTATGTGAACATTCTGTAAGTAATTTACCGCCAGACTTCGGTCAGGTTCAAGGTGTATGGCAACGTATCGCTGGTCATTCCGAGTGGGATGCAACAAGGTTGTTCAGCCTCCTCATTCCCATTTAACTCTGCAGTAGATGAGATTCTCGAGTGTGCCCTGACACACTGCCAGTATGATGACGTGGAATTGCTCTCAGACACTCGACTTCGAGGAAGAGTAGGCAGACGACGTCGCCTTAATCTGTGTGGGCTCACAGGGAGCCCAGAACATCTAAAACAGATCAGAGGCTTCAGTTTCAGTTTGGTATGGTCTTTGCACCTACTAAGTGCAAGGTGCTGTTGCAAGATTGGCTGGACTTTGTACCTGTCTTTACCTTTGGTAGTGAGCCGTTGGAAATAGTTGACATTGGGAGTTGTATCAGTGCTAATGGAATGTCTGATGAGACCACAAATCCTATAGCAAAGGTTCAGATGATGTTTACCAACTTACGCCATCTGTCGCGTCGGCATAATCTCAGTCGTTCTGTGAAAGGAGAGGGCACAGTGCCACTACAAGGGCGGTTCTATTGTACGGCTGCAAAACCTGACCCACTTACCGGGAAGCTGTTCACACAACATTCGTTTCCGACAATCGGTGTCTTTGGGGGTATTAACGGCGTGCGGTGTGAACACAGTGTCAGGAATGACGGAGTTCGCCGGCGTGTCTTCGGGACGGACAGACTCTGTCGATCTTTAAGTACAAGGATTTAGTCTCAAAGGTTACGTTGACTGAACCTCACTACTGCCAACTCAGCGCCTGTTATGTCATTTCTTGCTTGTGAGTAGCCGGCTAGGCTGGAAATCATCATCACAGACAGCAATACATCAGTGGTTCACACTGATGCTTAACTTAAAATAAAATCTTGGTATTTAGCGTATGATTCGCTTGCTTCAGTAGAACGTTCTTTATTTTCTGGCTGTGTTCCAAAGGACATTGAACACCTGTGGTGGAAGACGCTGTCTGATATTGCAAAGAATGGAAGTCACTGGGGCTCGTGTTGTCAATCTCTGTGTGCAGCGGTAAAAAATTTCCCTTCTCCCTCTATACCTTTTCTTTTACCTCACACTATCTCTTTTATTCCGATGTCGTGGCACGGTCGCTACTCCATGTAGTCTTAGTGTGTTGAATATATTAACTATGTTGCCAAGTCATCGATTTACCCTTATTTCTCGTTTTCTTTGTCTTTTCGTATCGGAGGATACAGCCTAAATCAAGCACAAACAAATTTATAAAGAAAAGAACAGTAGTGCTTTTGATGGCTGGTGGCCGACCGAATCGTGGTGAGCAGGCCACCAACTCCTTCAAGAGACATACAGTGTGACCAACATGCGCGTTGGTATCACAGATATTGTTGAGGCCTCCAACCTGATCAGTAGCGCCTCCGAGTGAACAAGAGTGCAAATCAGTTCTACTGAGCGGACTACTGGGTCAGAAATTTATATAACGTCAACTGTGGCATTATTTTTAAGCGTCCTCTCTAAACTGAGCGAATTTGATCGACCGGCACAGTTCTTCTGCAGAGACTGCGCGTAAAACCGGTAGTTTGATAGAGGTCGACTTAAAGAATTCCACCGATATGTGTCCTGATATCACGCCTAATGGCCCGAAACTTCTCGCAAGGCAAACGGAAATAAACGAAAAGGGAAATTTAATAGCATTGTTTCAAAAATATAAAACATCCTTCCTCAGTTACCAAATTGAATAACGAAGTCAGAAGACCGGTTTTGCAAGATGGTAGTACCATTTCTCGCCGGTTCTCGTCAATTGCTACACATTACAGCGGTGGACATCAAAAATATTTGGGCGAATTGAGTTCATACATCAAGTCAGTGTGGAAAAGCTGCTGACCTTGAATCTTCGTCTGCCATGGTTTTGACCAATGACAGACTAGTGTATTCACTGACTTGATGTACGAACCTAAATCGCCTAAATATTTTGATGTCCACCGCTGTTATGTGTAGCAACTGACGAGAACATACGAAATGATACCATCACCTTGCAAAACCTGTCTTCTGATTTCGTTATTGAGCACTGTGTTCGACAATCCGAACAATCTGGCGGGTACGTCACAGGAGATTGTTACATTCCCAACAAACATACATGAAGGACACATGCCAGGCGTTCCCGGACTGCTCACAAGGAGGATAGCTCCAGAAAACGTTGACATGGCGCGCAAAAAAAAGCTGTGCAACGAGCACGTTGAGAGGTGCGGACTCCTTCGAGGATTCCAACCTCATTTTGCAAAACTCTTCAAAAAACGCATGACGGCCGACTTTGAGTGGTTTGAAGTTTGGGTAGCAAAGGTTTTGTCCCAGGGTCCCCAGGCGTCACAGTCCACACGCTTATGCATCTGGGTAACATAACGGATGGTCTTTCAAGTCCACCGTCGAGTCTAACTATTTGCAACAATTCACTCGTCCAACTATGTGACGGTACGAATCCTACGTCCTGAGAGGTTTGAGGTCGACCGCAACGCAGTCAACGCTTCTAAAGAATGGAATAACTGGTTCTGCGCGTTCATTAGCTTTTTGTTATCCCTGACAGTCTAAACTGTAACAAGCTGACCACCTTGATCTACATCTCAACTTCGGTCTATGAATATATCTCAGAATATGATGGTTATGACGATACAAAACGGGGTCTTTATGCGAAGTCGGAAAAGGAAATATTCGTACGTTACCTGTCAGCGACATGTAGATAGGGTGAACAGACACTGAACCAGTTTACCCATAGACTGAGGTCGCTTGCGAAATCCAATTGAGCGGAATGGAGATGATGTTATCACAGCTACTTTATAAGTGGTCTACTGTCTAGTCAGATCCAACAAAAACTACTGGAACAGATAGCAATGAACTTTCAGGCCTCTTGTGATAAGGCTAGATCGTGTGAACTGGCACAAAAGCAATCTCGAGTATACCAGTCTGCTCCGACTAAAACCTACACGACTGCAACAGAGGTCATGGAAAATTCCCCCAGCTCTGCCAAAATGCCTGAAATATCGGTCTCCAGCTCACCGATGGGCAAATGCTTCTTCTGTGGGTATGACAAAAATCCCTGTTGAAAGTGCCCTACACGAGATGTGTTAGGCAATGAATGCGGAAAAAAGCGACACTTTCAAAAGGTTTGCCTGATGTCTCGGAACAGACATCCCTGCTTTGCTATCATCTATCCGGCCATTTCGACCATAACATTAGCGGCTGCTCTGAACTATCTACCAAATGTTGTGGTTGACCTTGAAGTTAACCGAACTCGTTTATGAGCTTTGATAGACACTGGCAGTCCTGAAAGTTATGTTGCGTCTTCGGTAGTGCTACAGAACGACTGGAAAGTACGC
>JTDE01006293.1:3564-25586 GCA_014338405.1 Paragonimus skrjabini miyazakii
CTTTTCCCCATTTCAGCCTGTTGCGGAGGACCTCGAGATTCTACGCATCGAGATACGGAAACCTCAAAAGCTCCAGCTTCCTACTTCCGTTTACAATCCATTGAACCATTGAACTGTCCTGATCAATACAGGTGTAAACTTAAGTTTACACATCACAATTGTGATGCTTTGTGCAACTTACTGAGCTCACAGTCTACGACCATTTGGCTATAGCCAACACCGGTGCGTTTGGTACGATTTATTTAGAGCATAGTGATGGAACAGCGATCCGATGCATGTGTGCTAATACGAATGGGTGTGCGATGCACGTCTGCATGCTGTTTTGCATAGGAATGACTGTGTGCGACAGTACGTTGGAATTAACTGGTCATACGTATACGTATATGCATATGTCATATATGACAGTATATATATATATATATATATATATATATATATATATATATATTACTGATGAGTAGTCGGGGATTTGGTTTGTTTCAGTGCGACAACTGCGATCAATTGTGGATGATGTTCAAATTGAAATATATATATATGTATATATTGACTGTGTATACATGTGTGCAGTTAGCATGCAGTATCATATACGTTCATATTCGTAATGTAGAAGACTAGAACAGTTCTGTGTTCAGAACCTGCTTATTCTCTACAATAATTGAACCAGAAGACCGAATAATGAGCAACGACAATTATTGCAAGTAGACTGGGGAAAATAGCTGTAGGCGAAGCACGACAAAAAGCAGAGCACGACCAACCAGCTAGCAAATGACCGGAAATTAGTGTTATGACTCTGGACGGTCGGACATGCAGACATGCAATCAAACGGTGTCTGTACAGAGGTCCACCCTAGAAGGCTTGAAAGCCCTCGACAAAAGCAAGAGGATATTGAGTGGGGGACACTGAAGTTGCTGTGAGATGAGTGGGGGGGCACGCTTATTAAAGACCAGCTATAGATGTATACGTATACGTATGTCACTTTGGAGGAGGTTAATTACAGTGGAGAGGAGTCTGTCTGCTTGCAATATCCGGAATCGTCTGTGTCCCTAGGGCGTGTTCGAGTCACGTCGGGCTCACCAATTTGTAGGATCAAACGAACCGAAGGTGACCGGTTGAGAATAACACGACGAGTTAACAAGGAGTATGTTATCGACCTGCGAGGTCAACGCGAAAACGAACGAATAAAAAGACGAGACGGTAACAGAGCGGAACGACGAGTGTGCACGCAGCTGGGTCGTCTGTTCGAGTGCCCGGTACCTTTATTCGTTCAGACAGATGTTTAAGCACACACAACAGTTGGAAACAAAAAGAGTACAAATGGCAATCGTAGCTCTAACATATTTAGCAATAAACAAATAGGATCCCTACAGGTGGTGTCGGAGCGGGCTACCCAACCCACCAAAACTGCAGGAGAAAAAGATGGGAGGTAAGCTTTCCCTACTGCTGCAGCGACAGACGAGTGTGCTATTCCCCTCACCGTGACCTGCCCGCTACCCGTAACGTAGAAAGAAAATAAGTACCTGGCGAGCAGAAGTTCTGTACAAGCTCACCGTGTAGCCTTCCAGTAGCTGTTGAGCAGCACATATTACTGCACAAAATGTTCTTTTTTGTTTTGCGTTTTTTTTGTTTCTAAAATAAGGTTACTGCAGAAAAAGGTACGTATAGTAAATCACATCTACAAAACGTTCTGGAAAGTGAACGCGACGTCCTGATCGTGTGTGGCGCGGGGCAAATGGTGTGAAGTTATCCGGCGAAGGAGACGGTGTAGGGACGGGGATTGCCACGAATGGCTACGGGGAAGATCGCGCAATGTTGTCGTCTGAATAGGCGACTTTGATGCGATCGATGAGAACAGTGTCATGGCGACCATGACGGTCGCTCGTGAAGTGCCTTGGTGTTCGTCGAAGCCTTTTGAAGGAGCCCGGGTCAAGTGGTTGAAGCGGCTTGCGCATATTGTCGCAACGGACGAGTACATGTGAACAGGTGGCTAAATCCTTGTGCATTTGCATTGGTCTATTCTGTTCACTTGGAGGTGTCGGTTGGATTTTTCGCGTATATCGAGATAATGTGGAGGCAAAGGTCGAAGGAAGAGAAGACGTTATTGGAGGAGGCGAAACAAATTCACCAGGTAGCCGCAGTATACAACCATATACCGGTTCTGTCGGGGTGCGTTGGAGGTCAGCCTTTAGCGTGCTTGGGACCCCTAGAAGTAGGAAAGGAAAGACTTCATTACATGCCGCATTAGTGGCAGCACAAAGCGAAGCTTTAAGCTGCATATGGAAACGTTCCACCAAACCACTCGAAAACGGGTGATATGCCGTGGCACGAATGCGCCGGCATCCAAGAAAGTTCGTCATAACTTGAAATGTTGAGCACTCGAAATGTGAATCGCGGTCCGTCGTAATGGCTGTAGGGCATCCATAGTAGGTCACCCAACGTTCCAAGAAAGCGTTCACTACAGCCTCAGAAAAGCAATTCAGAGGGCTGGCGTTCGGCCACTTCCCGACCTATACTGCTACTTTGGCGAGGTAGTCGGGCTTGTGTACTGTTTTGATCCGGCGGGCTATGCTGACTAGGACTGCGGCCCTTCCAGGTGCAACCTTGTCAGACAGGTCGAAGGGGAGCAGTCAGACAAAAAGCAGTTACACTCATAGGATTGTATGTCGCACTACTGACCGCGTAGGAGTGCTTAGTTACTGAAGCACGATCCTATGGGCATACAGCAGAACTATTTTCATAGTTGCGGCACTGCTGTCTTCCGTATCAGGAAGAAGGGGGTTAGAGAAGGTACCCTCAAACAAAGAGCACTCCGATCGCCCAACGGTTGACCGTGACCGCTGGCGTATTATCCAATACGGTCGAAAAACATTTATCTCTCAAAAGCCTGATGTAGCTTCGAGTACATCCACTGCGCGCAGCAGTGCTCAGACCAAGACATCATTGTCTTATTCACTGCGTCCTCGGGCTAGGCAAGCCCCTCACTGCCGAGTGAGTCAGACTCTTAAGTCATTGGCTGCGGGTGTGGTCCCCCTAGAAAACCCTATATCCTGTTGTCTCGCAGGTCAGACTTTTGAGTCAGAGACTCGGGGTGGTGTCCCTCAAGTCAACCTCCTTCTGCGGTATAAACGACCGGATAGTATCGGAAGTTATTGTTCTTTCGACAGTGACATTATTAACCGATCTCGACTTTCTCCAACTGTCTTACCTCCTATTCATTCTGCCTTTCATAGGCCTTCGGGCGATAATTGTTTTCTGAGGCCAAGACATCTGGTAAACATTGGTACTTGCAATGTCCGCACTCTCCGACAAGTCGGTCAGCAAGCTGCTCTGACAAGTACTCTCTCAAGTCTGGGTATTGATGTGTGCTGTGTGTCGGAGACGCGAGTATATGATTCTAGCACGGTTATCCATTTGAGCTCACCGTCTGCATTAGGCAGCCGAATGGCGCGCAGCTTAAAAGAGTGATGTCGTAAGGACGTTTGCTAATCAGGCTCTCACACCTGGGCCGTAGCTAGATCACTAAGGTCAACTGACGTAGGCGTGACCAAGATGACGTGGACGCGTGAAAGAGCGTCAGCGACAGGATTTGGAGGCACCTGAAACACGCCCTATGTCGCAGGTAATTTGCAAAACAGAGTCCAGGTGTCTGATCTCCCTGGGAATGTACCTGTTTGATGAGAAACCAAGTGCGTACACTAAAGGCCTGTGGTCCGTAAACTCGATGAAATGACTTTTCGCTTGGCGCGCTTTTGAATGCCTCCTAGTGGACTGTAGCCCATCTCGTGCTTCTTTTTTCTGTCCTCTTGGTTGCTGCCGTTGGTCCCAGACTAGACTAGAGCTAACTGCTTATCACATTTCCAAACACTGTTGGAAATATACAATTTATTTCCAAACCCCGTTTCATTCCATACCTCGATGCCTGCTGGGAATACGTTTCGATTACTCTTAAGGAAAAGCGTTTTAATTTGTTAGTGGACGAGGTTCCAGCGCATACCCATTTGTCCACTACAGTATCACCTGTCGCAAGTATTCGTAGCAGCTTTTTAGAGGTTATTGTGGCTTGCGTTTTTTCCCCACCTGTAACTGGGCTACAGGAATTCACCGAACATCGAAAGCAGAAAACCTTGATGTTTGTACGTTGTAGGCCTTAGGCTTATTGGCGCAAGACTCCGAACATCGTGTTTGCTGGAAGCCACTCATTCCTGTACATTGTGTTGACTTGAAAAATAACATTGAAATGAACTACTGTTCCTGTTGTATTCTGATTGTTTCCTCTTGTGGAGTGGGTTTACTTCCAACGACATGCTTCCCTCCAATGGTTTATTTCGCCCAATGGTTTGCTTTGTTAAGTGATGTCAATCGGTCAGTAGATTTTTACAGTGCTGGCGCGGTGGTCTTTTCCACTATGGTCTGCTACGATTTTCCTAAACTGTTAGTTGTATCAAACATTATTGGAATGTGCGTGCCAGCCCTAACAGGAAACGACTTCCCGTCATTTTTTTGTTCACTAACGGAGAGATTTGTTAATAGCGCACTAAATTGTGAGAAGATTCGGGTCCGCTGCTGCGCGCGCGGATTTCTACAGGAACGACCACATGTTGAACAGGCATCAAATGACACAGAACTTGTCTGCAGTCTGCCGATTCTCATAAGAATGCACCTCATACTGTCATAGGCAAAAAATCATACATTTCCAAAGTGAAAACCAACATACTTGGAGTAGCTATAGCAGCGGGAACGGCCGTAACTTAATGCTTCCGTGGAGCACTGCCATGATGGGGCTTATATATGGACTTATACTTTCTGTCTTCAAATAACAACGGCAGCAGTAGCCTCTTCTCAGTTTCCCGTGGGCTTACAGCCGAGCGCGATATCGTTCAAATGCAGAAAATGGGCGCAGTATCTGAGCTATGACAGAAGGTAATGATCAGGGTGGCGCCTGCTGGATCCTTGCTGCTCAATCTAACCACAAGCGCCATCAGATTATACCCTTATTCACCGTGATCACAAAGGGAAACGCTAAGACCTGGTAGGGCGTAGGCGTAATTTACATGGTCCACAATGATGTTCATGGAGCGTCCATTGTGTTTACTCGGGACCCATATGCATTGGCTCAGGACAGCTAGCTGTCCAAACTATAAATGGATTACTGCTTCACTCGTTGTGCTCTTTCTAACGACCCCTACGACACTCCATAACAACACGAAGTGTAAGCTAGACTAGTGAAAAAAGAACTGCGTAGTTTGTGAAAAAATACATCATATAATGAAACGCGGTACACAATTTGGGCAATATAAATGAACCAGCCCATTATTGTACTCCAAACGCACTCATTTCGTGTCCGTAGCGGCATAACTTACCTTATGCGCCAGAATGTATTTTACTACGCACATATATCTCGACCATGTAGCTATAGCCAAAATCGCCTGATATATATATTAAGGCGAACCTTACACCCACCTACTCGATAGTAATTCGTGAAGTACCTGGGTCGATAAATGATACTCTTTATACAACGTTACACCATGACAGCTCACAATAGACCCTGAAGATATGAACTTGCTGTTTATCCATAGTCTTTGAGAGTCAGCTTTATTGTACGATCGTCTCGTTCCACACACAGTTCCCTTACACCTAGTCCGAAACTACCTCCAGTGATTGTTGTTGTCTGGCCTAAATCTCGGAAACATTTGGGTTTGTTGTGACCACGCACGTTCTCATCACGTCTGTGATAGAACTGTTCACTGCATACGGCGTTCAATGTTTCCTATAGTCCACTCGGGCGATACCGCCGCTTTGACCCTGAAACTCTAGGCAGTTGTGCAGTCAGTTGGAACGTCCACAAATGTCGTGATTCCACACGGTCTTGATGTCCCCAGAGCGAGTACAACTGCAGGCCATGTCTCTCCCAGCCTGCTTGAACCTCTGAAAAAAATAAGGGGGCCGGCCTGCGACCAACCGATGTTGATTCAACCGTACTGAGTCTCATCACTCGTTTGGGATCTGCTCATAGACTTGCCTATATTAACGATGCACCGAGTCACAGGGGTGAAACACCTGGGCCACAACATTTGCGCTACACCCATGTTGATATCATCACCATAGCAGCCATGAGCCTGACAAAAAGGTACTGTGGCCCGGGCCGCCGCTCACCTCAACAGTGACGTGGAATATCCTAGAAGGTTGAAAATGTTTAAAAATAGACTAAGCGAAAGGACCAGAAATGGTTTGGATACAGGTACGCCACTGACTGCGACACACCGCCATCTCGGATAGCGTCTCTAACCAGCGGTTGGAATGATCATGACAGGCGACACCTACCCATTTTGCTCAGTGGAACAGTCAGAGTCTTCATATTTCGTGACCACGTTGTTGCTTGACCACCACGCGGTTTCACCAAAATGTTGGTGGCCTCAGTATATAGTACCCGGTACAGTAGACGATCAGATTGTTGCAAACAATCAGATTCGACGGCACAAACGAACAATCTTGAGTCAGAAACAGAAGAGTAAGCGGCCCGTATGATAGGCTTTATTCGTCTAACAACTGGCGCATGACAGCTGAAATGGAAAACGTAAATCGATTACCAACTCAAGTATGAAACAAGTGACACAAAATGTTATAACATTCTCCCCCACCAAGAAATGTGAGCAGGCAACAAATGATAGATTACAGGGAATGACTGGAAATGTGTACAACGATCGGTGAAACAATATTTGGTAGTAGGCGTCAATATGTAATAGGTTTATGCGTTTCTGTTTCTCAGACAGTATGGACGAACACGCTGTTATTGATTGATTAACGTTTCAAGATTACGTGATTGATCGTTATTGGGGGGGGGGATCATATGCTTCAGTGTTGTGTAAGTCAACTGAGGGAATACTGTTATGCTACTCTGTGCTAGGGACGCAATCAGAGGGTACAGATGAAGTCTCTTCGATCGAAGGTGTCGATAGTCCTTGCAAGGGGTTCTCAGAAATGACTTCTCTTTTGGGGGCCAATTGTTGAACAGAAACAGTTTCCTCTCTGCCATTAGGAAAACGGATGTACGCGTACTGTGGATTGCACTGAGGCAGTTCAACTTCTTCGACGAGTAGATCATAATTAGACTGTCTGACATTCTTCTTAAACAACACCGGTCCAGATTTAGTGAGCCACGTCGGGAGGGTTGTTCCGGAGGTCGACCTTTGGTTATAGAGGAGTAATCTTCCATGTGGTGTGGCATTAGTTGCGGTACACAAGAGTGATCTGACGGAGTACAAAGCATCAAGAAGAACCGATTCCCATTGATTGATTGCCAAGTTACGAGATTTCAGAGCGAGCAACACAGTTTTCCAAAGTGTTTCATTTAAACGCTCCACTTACCCGTTACTCTGGGGGTTGTATGGTGTCGTTCTACTTGTGGCGAGTCCTCTTTCGTGAAGAAACTGTTGAACATTTGACGACATGAATGACGATCCACGATCAGAATGAATGTACGCCGGAGTACCAAACAACGAGAACAACTGACAAAGACATTCAATAACAGTCTCACTAGTCTGATCAGGACATGCAAAAGCGAAAGGAAATCGAGAATATTCATCAATAATTGTTAATAAATAACGATTGTGAGTTGCTGATGGAAGGGGACCTTTAAAATCAATCGACAGTCTTTCCAATGGTTGTGTGGCTTTAATGAGCTCACCTCGAGCTTTGGAGAAGAAACGAGGTTTGATTTCACAGCATACTGAACATTTAACAACAACGCTTCGAACTTCTTCCACAAAATAGGGGAGGTTTCTGGCGCGGACGAAATGCATCAAACGAGAAACGCCGGGATGACAAAGCGATTCATGTAGTCCTTTCAAGTCGATATTTGTCATTATAGCCCCGCAACAAATAGGTGAGAGTGCATCTACCGCTCGGTTATCTTTACCAGGTCGGTATACAACATCGAACTTGAATGGCGACAGTTCCAGCTTCCAACGTTCAATTTTATCGTTCTTGACTTTTCCCCTGTGCTGACTGCCGTAGATGAAGGCGGCGGAACGTTGGTCAGTAACAAGTTTAAAATGATTGCGAAGTAGAAAGTGTATCCACTTACGTATGGATTTCACGACAGCATACGCTTCTTTTTCTACGGCGGAATGGTGCCGTTCACTGGACGACAGACTACGCGAGAAGAAGGCTACCGGTCGACCATTTTGATTCAGAGTAGCCACGACCGCCACATCAGAAGCGTCTGTCTCGACAACCAAGTGGGTATCGTACTGAATAGTATAAATAGTTGCTTCGTCTAACTCGTCTTTCAGAGCTTCGAAGGCTTCTCTGACTTCATTGGGTAGAAAGAAGGTGTTATTATGCACAAGTTTGTGAATTTTATCAGAGAAGTGAGATATCCACCGTGAGTAGTAAGCGAATAATCCCACTATTCGTTGCTGGGACTTCAAGTTAAGGAGAGGGGCTAATTCTCGCAGAGGTTTCAGGCGATCAGGATCCGGTTTGATAGTTTTTGGATACCTCATAACCTAGAAGTTTGATTTGTTTGGCGGCGATGATACTTTTTGACTCATTGAAAGTAAATCCATATTTTCTGGCCACGTCAAGGAACTTTCGAAGATTGAAATCATGTTCAACGGAATTGGTTCCACATACCGTAATATTGTCAACGTAAACAAAGATGTCTTTCAGTCGTTCGCGTGCTATTATATTGTCAATAGTCCGTTGGAAGCAAGCGACGCCATTCGTCACGCTAAACGGAATCCGACAAAACTGATACAAACACCCGCATGCCTCAAAAGCCGTAAAAGGCTTTTCTTCTTCCCGAATAGGGATCTGATAATAAGCACTCTTTAGATCCAGAGTGCTATAGGTGTCGTACATGGTGATGCGTCCGATCATCTTGTCAGTTTTTGGGAGAGGATAGGCGTCCAAAAGGGTATATTTGTTAATTGTTTGGCTGTAGTCAACTACCATTCTTCTCTTGTGTCTGTCGTTAGTAACTACCAAGACTTGAGCTCTCCACGGAGAGGAGGAAGGCTCGATGACTCCTTCAGCAAGCAAACGGCGAATCTCATCGCGTATAAACTTTTCATCAGCTGGACTATGCCTTCTGGATTTTGTTGCAATGGGTTTGAAGTTTCGCATCAAGTTTTGAAAAAAAACGAGGCGGTTCGATGTGAGCTGGGGTCAATGAACAGAGCGAAACCGGTGGTTTTGTCCCACTGAATGGGATTTCAACACTTTTATGAAGTCTAAGAAAATCGTAACCAAGGAGAACATCTGCACACGAATGTGGTAGAACTGACAGCTTCACTCTCTCATACACAGCATCTTTGTATTTGATCGACGCCAGGACGTGACCTCGCGTGTCACTCAACAGGGCGTTAGAGGCCATTGTTATCTTGCTATGAGATTTGTGAACTTTCCAGTCATTCTGCAACACTACGGAAGACGCTACATAACTTTCAGAACTGCCAGTATCTATCAAAGCTTGTAAGCGAGTTCCGTTAACTTCGAGATCAACTACAGCATTCGAAAGACACTCCGGAGCCGCCGCTGATGTGACACTCGAAATGGATGGTCGGGTGATAGTAGAGCAGGGCTGTCGGTTCCGGGACATCAGGCAAACCTTTTGAAAGTGCCCCTTCTTTCCACACCCATTACATAACGCATCTCTAGCTGGGCACTTCGGACGGGGGTGTTTGTCATACCCACAGAAGAAACATTTGCCAATCGATGAGCTGGAGGCTGCTACATCAGGCAATCTGGTAGGGTTGGGCGGATTTTCTGAGATCTCGGTTGCAGCAGTGTAGGTGTTAGTCGGGGTGGACTGGTATAATTGAGACTGCTTTTCTGCCAATTCAAGCGATCTGGCCTGATCGAAAGCGGCCTGAAAATTTAACACTTTTTGTCCCAACAGTCTCTGTCGAATCTGGCTAGACAATAGACCATTTATGAAAGCGTCTCGGATTGCATCGTCTCGTTTCTGCTCGGCTGTAGTGGCTTTAAAGTTACAGTCTTTCGCAAGCGACCTCAATCTTTGCGCAGACTGGTCCAACGTCTGTCCACCTTCTTGTCTACAAGTCACTAACAGATGACGGGCGAATACTTCGTTCTTGGGCTTCACATACAGGTCTCGTAGTATGGAGACTGCATCGTCATAACTATCGCATTCAGAGATATATTCATAGACCGAGGACGAGATGTAATTGATCAACGTAGTCAATTTGTTCGGTTGGAGACTGTTAATAGACGACAAGAAATTAGTGAATGTACAAAACCAGTGATTCCACTCTTTAGAAGCGTTAACGGCGTTGGGGTCGACGTCAAACCTCTCAGGGTGTAGGATCCGTTCTATCACGTAGTTAGACGATCAGATTGTTGCAAACAATCAGATTCGACGGCACAAACGAACAATCTTGAGTCAGAAACAGAAGAGTAAGCGGCCCGTATGATAGGCTTTATTCGTCTAACAATTGGCGCATGACAGCTGAAATGGAAAACGTAAATCGATTACCAACTCAAGTATGAAGCAAGTGACACAAAATATTATAACACAGATGACATACGGAGTATGTGACCCAACCATCGCAAGCTGCGCACCCTGATTAGTTGACCAATTGATCGCGCATTCCGAACGTTCCGGAATACGCGCCGGCGAACGGCCACGTTGAGAACGGTTGCTAAGACTTAGTGGACCCATAATATTCCCGACACCCAAGTTCACCGATAAGGTACGGTACCCCATGAGGCAGGTGAAGTTGATGGGATTAGTTGGGACTCTGTTCTCTCCGTCTGTCGCTGGCCTCCCTCTTCTGATGGACTCTGTTCTGTCTTCTGTATTAGACTCCGTCTTCTGTGCTGTCCATCTGGATGATACTGCTCCAGTTACGATTAAAGTAACTTGTCTTTCTCCTTCATCCACAGCATCAGATCGGTTCCCCCTTTTTTCCATTTCATTTTATTCTGCTACTCTAGATTTCACAGATGTTCTGATCTTAGGGGACCTGAGCCTCACAAACCTTGTTTTTAACGCTTTGTTGCTTGAGGCTTGCTGTTGTCTTTCTGGTGTGGCAGTTATGTATCATTGTGAACCAGTGTTGTATTGCTGTCTTTGGTGAGGATGATGATGTTCTCTTTCCGCCTCGTTTGACCGTCTTCTTCACACCACCGATCTAACCCAGCGTGTTAATTACCCAACTCTTCTGACTTCTGATAGCTATCAACTTCTTTTTACCTTGTAATTACCAATGAGCTATTGATGGTATCCCTTGTCAAATCGTTAGCCGTCTGGCCTCGGCGCTCATACGACGCTGTCTACGATTCTCACTCAGCAACATGCTCAGTTCCGACTAGGCATCACTTTTTCTCCGCTGGTTGTACTGCTATTAATTCGTTTTTCTTAAACTCTGTTGGCCTTTGCCGGTCCTCCTTCAACTTCATCGGCCGTTACTGATCGTCTTTCTCCAAACCCATTCAGATAGCCGCAATTTTGTTTGTTCCTTTCTACCGAGTCGGACTGCTTGAACAATGGACTTAGAAGCTCAAAAACTATTCGGCTGCTTCCTGCAACGCTTCAGAGGAATGCCGTCAGGACCAAGAAAACTGTTCTCTAAGTACAAGAGCGTTACCAGGATAGATACGTGCAAGGCATTCGGAGTACTGACATCGTCAACCAGATCGACGGTTCGAAGGCGAGGGTTTGAAGTTTGTGCGGAAATTCCATGGCAAAAGTCTGCCTAAACGTCCGCGACCCAGAACTCGTGGCACTCCAGCCCTTACTATCTGAGTTGATGATGCCTCTATAAAGAAGTTTCCCAATTCATTGACGAATAATGCACTTAGCCGTTACTGATCTTGTCAGCAGTCCTTCCAGATGAGCGTTGTGTCCGGAGTTTCAATTTGCGTACGTTTAATCTCATCATCCTCAGACCAGGACTTCCGGTAACGCTCCCACGCGTGTCTTTTCTCATGAATAAGCTTGAGTGTTCTGCTGCGAAGCTGTCACGGCGATGTCTTTTTTCAAGAACTTTGATGAATTAGCTTCCTTAGCGAATGTGAGGGGAACATCCGTCAACTTAGCCCATATTCCATCAGTAGGATTGGTGAGGTTATGTACATCCCAAGTGTGAACCAGTTGGTAGGGACGCAGTGCATTCACAATGGTTCCGCAAAAGTTTCTACGGTTACCGATAGCTGAACCCGTTAACCTAGTGCCGCGGATAAAATCAAACGGAACTGTCCGGTCCAAAGTGTACGGTAACCTCGAGATTGTCGACCACTAGGTTCTGATTAGTGAGTACGTAGTCATAACACGATAGGTTATGACCATCCGCTGGCGTGTGAAATCTGATACACGACCGGTTAAACCTAAGGTATCTATTCAGTGAAAAAGGCATGCTGTCATAGAATCCTTAGAATCTATATGCGAGAACTAGGGAAGTTGGTTTCTAGGAGGTCGAAGTCTCTCAGTAAAGGGATGTGGGTGAACCCAAAAGAATTGCTAGATTTTAAACCGGCTAGGACACATTCACCTCTCACTTGAACGGAAAAGGGGAGTATGTACAATACTCTATCCAGCCAAAGCTCAGAATTAATCAAGCAAATTGTGTACGAGACAGTTTCAGGAGTCATAATGAAAAGTCTACATTGAGGGCTATCCGACCTCTCTTACCTTCAGTTCCGTCAACCTGAAATAGCTGCATATCATTGATGTTAATCTCAGAGTGCAGTAGAGAAGCGCCAAACCAACACTTGGCTACTGTAACTACCTGGGACTTTGTAGAAAAGTAGAGATCAAGAAATGTAGAGAGTTTATTAAATAACGATTCGAATAGCCCATGAGTTCATTAGAAGTAAAAAGGTGTTTTGGCGAACAGTCTGTTTTCGGTCATTCATCATCGGGCCAATTACATAACATTTTATATAATCAAGGTTTGATCGCTTGACAACCTTGATGATATAAAAATTTTATTAAATAAGTTAAATGCATTTAAAAAGTTGACGATGAAAGAGTGTATGTTGGTTTAGCAATTTGAATGAAATGAATTCTTTACAGGGTAGCCGGTGGAACTGTCGCTGTCCCTGCTTGGGTAATTTGGGATGCGTTTTGTACTGTTAATTCCACTGAGGTTACTAGGAAACGACCATGATTATCGAATATCAGTTTTTCACGTTCATCCTCGGAACAGTGTGCCACCGAGAAAGGGATGATACTCCAGCGTGTATGCTACCATATCTTATGGAGTAATAATGACCTCAGAAAGTCGTGGGTGATATTCCTGAGGTTTAGGGTTTGGACAGTGACGTACCTGTTTCCGCTTTTTGTCTGGACTACGTTCCACATGCACACATAGTGATGTTTGTCATCAACATATTTTTTGTCTGTTGTGAGGTGAATAAAGCTCGGGTTTCTGACGTTTCGTTATTGCGCACTCTGCATCCGCTAACGGTCCGTTGATTTCCTCCGATTGGTCGTATCAGGCAGAGGATGCTCGGAGCTTGCACACTCGCCAGTTGGGGAGCAGAAGCCAAGAATTTTCATTAGTTTTTGTTATGCCCATGTTTATCCATATCAAAACTCGGAACACTCTCGATGAGGTTTTGGGATAGATCAAAATTTACGCCTCTGCTGTTCAGCGCAGGATATGTTCGTGAAAATCCGTACCCAGTATGTATGTGGTGGTTGGTAAAGATGAAAGTAATTTATTAACGCGCATTACTTTTTTTCGAGTATTCTGTGTTGGTCTATCATATCTGTTGTATGGAGTGGTGTGAATACTTCATTGCTTCATTGGGATTATCGTATCGTTCGTTTCTCGTGCATCTAAGCTAAATGTCACGTGGTAGTTTCGTTGTACGTAGTCCCCATGTCCTGATATAATCGTGTCGCACCCAGTTCTTACTGTGCGTGACGACGAACAATGATCAGTGACGACATAAGCTGCCAAACATTTCCGCCCCACAAATTCGTAACACATCTCCAGATGAGCTTCTGATCAGAAAGATCTAGGTGGAAAATTGAATTCATCTGATTGGGTTTGTTTCAATCCAATAATTCTCACGAATTTTTATTCTTCCTTCACTTGTATTTCTGTCCGGATTCACGATAATCTAAACCATGCTATGGGTACAATCAAAACGTGACAATCGGTGTTGGGCCTTCGCATTCGGCCTCTACTGGTTTGATTGACGGCAGTCCTAGTCAGACTTAAAACCGTCCTGTTAGTAGAGTTTGTTGCTTTTTCTGTATATTGTCAGGTGGATAAAAGCAACTGCTGCCTTTTTGTGGAACAGCTCAAAAAGTCTATCGCATAATTTTTTCATTTGCGCATCCTATCGAACCTTTTCCGCAATTTTGTATGTTTCATTTTACTCTTTCTTTGATTACTTATCTGCATTGTTATTTCGTTCTCTTTCACGAACATGTCGCAGATACTTGCTTATCCTAACAATGACATACCTACGTGTCAAAATTACACGGCTGGATGACGTGGAAAGCGTCACCTCAAAATATATTGCTGGACTTGATCCGGACCAAACAGTTGACAGCTTGATTCCGCAAATTCTCTGTCCTGATGATGATTTAAGCGGGCTGGATATCAGTGCGTGTGGTTGTGTTACACTTTGTTATACGCAGAATGCATTTATTACGGCGAAATTTTGGATACGAGCAAAAAACTATCCGATTATGATATTGATAACTACTCAATCCTTCAGTTTGTGATCAAGCGGAAGATGGCACTGGTGCATGCCAGTTGTAAGTCTATGTTACCAAATATGGGTTTGTTTCAGCTACTCGATGTAGTCTCAGAGAAGTCTCTCAACTCATGGCTAATCTATACTGGATCCTCCGTAGCGGCCAGTTAGACAAGGTTTGTACAGTTTTGTAATTGGAAACAAATCGGTTTCGTTTACAGTTGACCGATTTGCTTTCCAGTCGCAGTTGGTTGGAGCAAGCAATCGCTCGTTTTCCAGCACTTGGTCACGAGCCTGTGGCCTATTCTATTTTGCGAGACC
Organism: Paragonimus skrjabini miyazakii; assembly: GCA_014338405.1. NCBI lineage: Eukaryota > Metazoa > Platyhelminthes > Trematoda > Plagiorchiida > Troglotrematidae > Paragonimus > Paragonimus skrjabini miyazakii. The sequence continues at coordinate 18,562 of JTDE01006293.1, forward strand.
CGAAAATGTTGAACGTACTGCTTCGAGATAAACAGTGCACAGACAAGTATGTGACCATCTAGCCACATGTCTCGCAAATCATCAATTCTGTGTGTTTATTCTTTAACGTCCGGTGCACATTTTAGGTTGTTCAATCTCTACCCGTGTATAGTCCATGTGCTGCATCTGGGTGTGGAAGCTGTTCTGGGATCCGGCGGTGATTCAAGCTGTGTCAATAAAACTGCTCCTCGCAGTACCCACCGGAGCACGTTGTCAGCCTATACACGCTCACATGATTATACTGTGGACCAGGTAAGTCACCTGCAAACAACCCAGCAAACTTCGCAGGCCTTTCGATCATTGATCCTAGTTAATTTTCGAGTTGACCAATAGAGGTCTGGGAATTCCCTGTTGGTAGACTCTATAGGACGGACAAAAGTGATGTAATGGGTGATCGACATGGTTAATCTTTACTAATCACTATGACCGAATGAATTTCTAATTTACTGTTCAACGGTAACTGTTTATCCACCTGACCAACACGTTAATAGGGTTGTCACACATGAAAACGACTAGTTATGTGTGATTCGACTCTAGCACCGAAACGCCAGTGATTCTCATGGATTGAACTCTTCATATAAAAACGGTTGTTGAGAAAACGCTGTCAGCCTCACGATTCGGAAGTTGTTCTACTGAATTGATTAAGTCACTCCTGTTGTTTTTTCCCCAACTTCTTCCACTTTCTCTTTACCCTCGGATAATTTTCTATCCGCTCGTCCTTTTCTGAAGCCTTTTTTTTGGCGCTTCGAATAAGTTCACTTTCCAATAGGTAGGTCGATATGCTTCTCTGGCGAGCCCTCTCAAGTCTCGAATGAGTATAATATTGGAGCATTGTTATTCTCTTAAGTTTACCTCCAGCTGACTCTCTATCCATGCGCATCTTCTGCAGTATTCCTGATGATACTGAAACTCCGTCTGGTCATCAAACGGAAGTGCGGGATTGCCCTATGTTCCGAAACAGCGCATTTGTTCGACGAGGTCCCAATGAATACTGGTTTGTGCGTTGTCAGACCTAATGTGTGGACTAACATCTTGGCGCAGTTTACAAAGACATTCCGAGTTCATCAAGTCGACGTGCGTGTTCTGTCAAGAGTGCGTTCTCTAACGTCATTGTCGACCTTCGAAAGCAAACCAAACACATACCTCGTCGTACTAACAGGCTAGTTGGACGTTAAACTTGGTCCTCTTGCTTCGGAACTTGAATGATAGTGTTTGGTGCCCGAACAGTATGCATTGGAAGCGATGTGGAAGTGTTGCAGTTGTGAGTACTCTATGGTCTCGATATCTCGAGTGTCATATTCCAGCTCAAGAAGGATGCAGCATGGAGACTCTCCTGTACTATCCAGCCAAGGACAGATCTACCGTAGGACAGTCCGTTACAGGTGACATTGCCGTGTCATACATTTTAGAGTAGCCATCTGAATTCTGATCACATTATTGGTTGAGCTTTTAGAGCCTCATTGCTTACTGATATGCGAGTAATGAACATCTAGTTAGAAACACGAACGAGCAAGCTGCATACACTACCTCAGTTTAAGGAATCTAATGAGCACTGGTGAGAAATTACAGCGGTTATTAAAGCTTGTTGTGAAGTGGTGTGTACCAAAGAAGTTTTGTATTTAAGGTAGCGGTAGGTTTCGTTTACGTGGTTGAATTTCGTACTTAAAATCGTTCGATGCAACCGGCGAAAAGTAAACTTGCTGATGGTACGTATCCTCGTTCAGACCAGAGTCTGAATTTCAGTCCTTGTGCTTGTGAGATAAACGTTTTGATCCCGCACTAAACATGACCAATTGATCATACTTTCCTCATAAGACATAAAAGTCATAATAACTGGACGGGAGTTCGTTACTGTTTCTGCTGTCTCACACGTGGTTGACTTATCTGGCAGTTCGCTTCACTGGATCCATTCAGTCTTCATCAACTTCGTCTGTTGGTTCTCCCTTCATACTTCAGATTTTTTGTACAATTTTCCGGTCCTGTCATGAACGTTTTCAGCCGCGTCTCATTTAGTCAGCTATATCGCGAAGTTCTCAGTCTTGTGTTTGATTTTTAGTTTTTTACCATATTTTTTAATCTGCCTGGGTATGCTTTGGATGTCGTGGTATTCAACTGACTGCACTGGCCAAATCCATTCCAGATGATTTTGTATGCCAAGGCAATGTTAACATTTTCATTTAACACAATATGGAAGAAGTCCATGGTTTTCATCACTCATCTATTGCACCTACTTGTTGCCTCAACCAAATTTGTGAACGATCCTGTCAAAGGGGTATCTTATGGAACGGTAGCGCTTCCTAATTTTGGTATGTAAGGACGGGTTCAGTCACTTATCACTCGAGCCAAATATATGAGTTACGAAACGCAGAACCAAAGTTACATTGAATATGTATAGCTATTTTCATACTTTAATGCCACTTCAATGTACGAGTATATGTCGATCGTGTAGTACGGCGTTCATGAGCTAGCACAGAGCCATCAAGAGTTAGTATCGGTGACCCTTAGTCGATTCGTTGTCGGGAGTTGATGTGACGATTGTAGTATTTTCACATTTTGTATAAATATCATGATACAAATGATTTGAGTTTTAGAATGCTGCTAATCTGTGATATGGCCCATCCATTTAAGGTTTTTTTTCGCCATCTCGTGTTAAAATTCAACTGAGATGCGTGTAATCAAGTGTAGTTGTTGTAGGCAAATAGGACGTACTGACTTAAGGTAATGCTGTGCTGAAAAATGCCACATACGACAGAAAATTTTCTCTACACAGTATATAAAAACTAGACGATTCAACTAGTTAACTGCACAGCATGGCTGAAACTGTTTGTGGCATAGTTTAATTACGACAAGAAAACCTGTATATCTGTAGGTTGATTTTTTAATGAACTCACACTACTTCACAAATTGCGATTGTCAAAACATAACCGGAGCTATTCAATCAATGGTATCTTAAAGTAGGTTTTGAAACTCGGTTGCGCATATTGTTCCTACAGATGGATAGCGTCTAGCCACGTCTGTTTAGTTTATCTGGCGGTGTATCGTTAAATTCGATAAACTTGAGAAAGAACACCAGTCTAATTCAACACGTATTTAGCCAGGACGTTTTATTTGTTTTCCACAGTTATCTTTCGGAATGATGGCAGATTTACCTAGTTCATGAAAGAAATAATAGTTTTGAGTCATTTCGAAGCCTGTCAGCACAACAAGCTGAAATCTGACAGCAGTCACACGTAAATGCTCGTTGATCGTCAGGCCATATATTAAAAATGCCAACCCATGGTTTACTACGCCGTGCACATTCCGAGGAGCCCTGTACCCAACTAAGTAAAGCATGAAGTGGTCAATTGATGGTTTTCTAAAGGGGAAATTACGGCAAGCGCTAGTTAGTTAAGAGCGGAAGGTCATGTTCTTTGTGACCCACTTAACTCTAGCTGAAAACATTAGGGGGCTTGACGGCTAATCGATTCCAATACTGTCCTTGTCGTCGTTTGACTAATTTATCTATGAAGTTATTGCCTTCAGCAAGGCGGAGTAGTGAAAGCCTAGCTCTCTCGCGTATGCCATTTGTTTGAAAGCTCTGGGCACCTTGCTCATGGTGAACTAAGTTTAGACATAGAAGTTTATTTCCCCCTATACTGTTTGTATATTTAAACTAAAATTCTTTCTTTTCATGGTTATGTGGCAGTTATCCATGTGTTTGATGTAATGCTGATGGTTGTGTGCAACCGACGACTCAGGCAATGTCATGGGAATAAGAAACTGGGCCATCAGTAATCCAATTCGAAACAAGGGAAATTTCGCTGTTAATAGCGATACCGTTTATCGTTGAGCTTTAGAAGAGGTCATAATAGTGCGTACGTTTTAAGTTAGATCCAATTGATGATGTACGGGCTGCTCAATCTTAGCCTTCTTCCCCACTTCAATGCACCTTGTGTCGTCGAAAGTGACAATTAACGAGTGCTGAGGTCAGTTTGCATTCTGTTGCTCATTAGAATTATTGCTGCACTTTCGTTATAACTGAGTGCTTAATTAAACATAAAGAACCCGCTGAAACCGGAGCTTTCAAATTAGATTTCCGAACTGCTTGTAGTGTACTAAATGAAACTTTGCTTACCGGCTTCATTTGGACCATTTCCAAAACCTTCGTGTGTGAGTAAACATGTGCTTCTCTTTGTCCCCTCGTATTCGCCATTAGTTTCGTTGCTCTGCTTTTCGAACTAGGGGCTTCCTTTTGGCGTTTGCTTATGCGTTTTTTAATCTCTGCACGCAATCCACATTTGCGGCTTTTCCTATAGAACAACATCTTGGTTAGCCGTGCATATATCTGAGGGTCGTGTCACAACTTTGTAGGCTAAACGGTTTTATGTTCGTCCGTACTCACGCGGATTATCGGCCAACCAATTACTTCGAAGTTCCGTCATCTGTCAATGCATTTGTTTCATGTTTTTATCCTTCAAGGACCTTGAAAATGATACTGAAGAAGATGCGGACGCCGGGAGTTCTCAACGCGCGGGAGCCGTTCCTACTATTATCACACCCTATGAAGGTATTGCGTCATCGGAGCAAGCATCTCAGCTGGACCGCTCACAACAGGGGTCATTTCCCCTCAGTAACAGAGTGCGACCATCCGTTCAAGTCAGCCGTCATCAACTGCAGGCGGCTATTGCTCAAGCGCAAGGCCTTCTGGCAGGCAGCGCTAGCAGCTCACAGAGACGATCCTCTCCCCAACACGGGAGTGTTGAAGTTAGTATGCGTTGTCTTTATGTTCTACCTGTTTTCGTTTCTGTTCCTAGTCTGCTGAGGTGTAATTACGCTCAGGCGAAACAGTTTTTCCGATTCAATGTTTTACGTCGATTTGTTTCATTATCACACCCCTCGGTCAATCTTCATTTTTAATTTCTGCATTGGGTCGACCCCTGCTTCCGAATCATACAGATAAGGGACTTTCCAAAAGGCCTGCTGTATATCCTGACCAAACTTGCGGGATTAGAGCACGAAACGTCGGACCAGCCAAAATAATCGAATTGAGGCGCTATCGTCCAAGATTGCAGCGTCTTCATGGAATAATTCCTCATGACACTTGAAGCAAGCTTTCAGCGTGGTCTCTCTGTCTGGTTGGTAGTTGAGTTGGCTGATGATTGACCCGTAGAAAATGTTGAGTTCTACCTGACTGCCATTTTCTTCGTCATGAATTCAACCATCCTCAACTGAACCGCTTTGTAATCTTCGTACCGCTGTTTTAGGTGCATCTGGGCTTCTTCCCTTAATAAGGAGGATGTCGATCTACTGTCGATGATCGCCAGCTGTTATAGCCCAGCCAGATGTGTGGGATCAATGCACTAAACGTGACAGCGTCCACTGATCTATACCACTCGGTGAGGGACCAAAACGAATAATGCCTATTAACCACACATGTGACCCGTCTGACAATCTATGCATCCGTTGCAAGCAGTCATCTGCCCTCGCGGCCAAAGTCTTGCTATCTGACTAATGAAACTCAGTCCGCTTGCTGGCTAGCTATATCAACTCTGCTACGAACTTCTATCGTTAAAAGGTTTTGTCTCCTAACACATTGCTGTGACTTCCTTACGTTGCGACTTTGAGTACATAGGCTTCATTTCACCGTGGCTAAGTAAAACAGAAGTCGGGTGTTGTTTCATAAAATATCTACAGGTTGCGTGATGTCCACGCGGATAGCGAAACGCATTCACGAACCTTCGTCACTTGCGGCGTCGCAAAAACGCCCATTTGCCGATTAAAGACAGGCTTCACAATGTGTGCGATCAGTTTTTGCTATATAGATCAGATACATGGCCCATTCGTGCGAAAGGTATATCTCATCATCATCATCATCATCATCATCATAACAGCGATGAGCCTGACCAAAAGGTACTGTGGCTCAGGCCGCCGCTCACCTCAACATTGACGTGAAATATCCCAGAAGAAAATGTTACTAAGAAGATTGAAAATTATTAAAACAAGACTAAGTGGAAGAACTAGAAATGGTATGGATACAGTTCCCCCATTGACTGCGACACATCGTCATCTCGGATAACGTCTCTAACCATGGAAAGAGAAGGAGGGAGGAGGTCTGGCCCAGGAACCGTATTACGGTTCAATAACTTGAGCTCCAGGACCACTTCTGCTTCCGACGGAGGACCGTCTGCAGTGCAATAACTGACCATTCGGGTACCGTCGTCAACATGATCTGGTTGAGGGCAGCTGAACTGTTCTTCAAAATGTTCAGCCCACTTGTCAAGTCGGCGCAATTGACTGGTGATAAGTGAACTACCTTTTTCACATATGGTCTCACTTACACCGATTCGACGGCTAGTGCGACCACGGATCAGGGGAAAAATCTTTCTGCTATTCCCAGACAAAAAGGCTTTTTCTATCTCTTTCGATTGTTCGACCAAGTAATGCTCACGATCTTTGCGCAAGCTTCTAGTCAGCTTGCGTCTAAGTTCTCGACGGTCGTCATCATATTCAGAACCTGGTGGGATTGAGCGACCCCTGTTCATAAGGTTTATCGACGTGACAGAAATCCAGTGCTGTCGCAACTGAACAGCCCCACCGGAACATGCCTGTTCACAGCATACCTTCATAGCTTCGGCGATTTGTTCCCAGTGTTCATTAGGATCCTTCATCTGACTCGAACTGGGCAACTTGTTCACCAACGTCTTTTGGCAAGCGTTCATTACATACTCATCGCTCAAACGCCAGTTAAGCACTTTACATTTACGAGCGTGTGTCCTCTCAGCAAATGATAAAACAAAACGGGCACGCACAACAGCATGGTCCGAGTTCAGCTGGTTGCTCCAAAAGGCACGATAGTCTTTAAGAGTGGCGCCACCTGTAACGAACAGCTATATGATCCAACTGTGTCCTCGGTTGAGAGGCACACATGGAGGTCTGCAAGTAACACAGTGCTTTTCTGTGTGTTGGAACACCGTGCTCGAAATATACAGGCCGCGGGATGCGCACAG
>JTDE01006293.1:25686-37094 GCA_014338405.1 Paragonimus skrjabini miyazakii
ATGTGAACTAGTGAGTTGGACAATAAGGATTGTGCTTTATTGGACGCCTTTTCGCTACAATAGAACGCATCCTTGGTAGCATCCGAACAGCTGTCCGTCGGAGCGTACGCCGATATAATGAATAAACAACGTCCTTCTGATTTGCGTCGACAGACTTTTACCGATGTACTGAGTCTGACAGCGCACAAACGACTGTTCATTGGGATCCAATCGAGCAAGCATTGCTCCGCTCTGGAACTCAGTGCGATTCCCACTCCAGCGTGACCGTGAGATTCAGCTTCGGCGTCACCAGAAACCCTGATAGAGAAGCGCTTGAATCGACAGTTATCTAGATGTGAGCCCAAGTGGATAACCGTGCTTTGGCCGCGACCATACCACGTTGTAAACACCGGTTTTCGTCCGGAAGATAGATTTAGACTCTCGACATTCGATAACCGTTGTCTCCGCCAGTCAGTCAGTACCATAAAGGCTGACTGTGTGAAAAACGCAGCATTCTGTCCGTGTGTACTCAGAATATGTGCAATTTCGCTACTGATTACCGAGATGACGAAAATATACATTCTTTGCTGGTTGGGTCATGTACTCCCTGTGCCGACGGCACATGCGCCGCACCGCACTGCTGATAGTTGAAAGAAACCTCAACTTGGTCAAGCAATGACGTGGCCATGGCTTTGAAAACCTTGACCGTCCTGCCGAGCAGGGTTATTAGGCACCATTGGGGAGTTCATGACCATCTACATCACCGACTGGAAACAGTCTGACTTGGCAGTATATCGCTTTCAGTGACGAGCCTGTATCCGTAAATTCGTCGTGTCTTCTCTTTCCTCTGTTTGCATTTGTATTTATTTATTACTCTATTACTTTGTTGATCATTGTCAGAATCAATGATAACCTGAACCCTAGTACATAGGGGTATGGCTGAAAACTGATAAATAACAATAATGTTAATGAAAATGGATTTGGTTCCGTTACTTAATTTTTCTTGCTTTTATCTCTATTCAGGGTAGTCAGTCCTCTGGATCGGCGCCTGTGACCACCAGTCCCAGCGCGCGACGTATTACATTAGACGCACTGTCACAAGCTATCGCTTCAGCAGGTAACCGTCAAGACATACATGCTGCTCCGTCCAACTCTGGTCAGACAACCGTAGAAATGAACACCACTGATCGTTGGACCACTCATTTAGCCCGATTGGCTGAAATGGGTTTTACGGATGAGGTGATTGCTCGGCAAGCACTGGAGTCGGCTAACGGTGATCTGGACGTAGCAGTCCAACTGTTGCTTGGTTGAACGCAATTAATCCCCACTATTTCTAAACCTTCCGGCTTATACTTATACTCGTTTGTGTCATTCTGTTGACAGTCAGCTTGTATAAGATTTGTTTTTTTTGGTGGTTCCGTAGACGGTGGTGAGTAAATCGGTAACATCGTCTACTTTTTATCTGTTTGTGTTAATTTCTATTTTTTTCTCATTGTCACTAATCGAAGATATGTTCTAGATTTCAGTGTGTGAACCTTTAGGCGATGTGCTTTTGCTTGGCGTCATGCACCGCAGCTATTTCTTGCCTGCTTCTTTGTCAATACATTTTTTCGTTCCATCATCGCAATTTACTTCCTATGATTTCACCGTCATTCCGCGCACCGAAATCTGACGGTTCTCGCCCAAAATACTTCCGTTCAGGCCATTCTCGTCAGCTCACTTGAAGCGGGAATGTATTTTCGTTACAGGGAACTGGAAAATGAGCCTTTTCGGATCAATTCACAAACTTTTCAATGTAATAGCTTATACCACTAACTCTCACTTTGCACTTTTTAGACCGAACCTTGTTCGGATTTTAAGATGAGTTGAGTTTTGAAGATCGGTGGAATTGTCGATTCCACATATGTTGTAAGTTGTTTTAAATGATCTTTCAAGTCAGATTACGTGTTCACCAGCGTTTACTATGTTTCACGACACCCCTATTACATTGACAAGCCCGTCATTGCATATTTGTACACATAACTGTTTACAACTTGTACGTTGGTTAGGTTACGATTGTCTCTCCGCTTTAACTAAGATTAGGGTAGATCGTTTCATAATTTGGGAAAATATGTTATGGCGTTTCCATTCCACTTCCTTTCTGTTTTTTTTTTAAAAAGGCTGTTTCGCACCGTTAGCTATTGAGTAGACGGATACGGAGAGAGAGTACTAACCGTTATCAATGCTTTATTCTGTAGATTGATTGACCTAGGTGCTCCCTTCGAGGACAAGTTGTTAGTGTGTCCATATGAAATAGGCTGTGTGCTATTATGTTCACTTCACAAGTTTATCTATTCCTAGCCTGTAACACTACCAATCGATTAAACACTTGGGCAGATACAGGTGTGGATAGAGGAAGGTGGTTCAGTCTTTGCCTGTTGAGTAGTCGCTGACCAAAATGATGTGGAATTTCCCAAAAAGTATAATCACGACTAAAAAGCTTAATTACTACGGGACTACCGGTATACCTTAGCTTTACTTCTGTCAACTCACATCAGTTGTGTATATTTACATCCCGATCATTTATTATATTCTCACTGTGGTGTTTATGGGGCAACCGTTTTCGAAGCTACTCTGTTGTTTTTGCATTTAGTTCGATATCACATTTAGGCCTTCAACCGAGATCACTGTTAAATAATGCACATTATATTTGGACCTCTAGAATGGAGATTCCTTAGCTGTTCTGGTAACACCACGTTAACGTTTACATGCGGTAATTACCGCCTGTCTTACTTGAGGACGACTCAGTAATAGACAACACTGAAGACGGCGTTCAATACCTGACTGCTGATGCGTTACATTGATAGTCCTCAATGAAAGTGAATTTATGGTTCTTTTTTACCATGTCATTGACTCACCAATGCTGAATTACGTGTTAGAGCGTTCTTGTGACGATGCCAAGCTACTTTCGTGTAGTGTGTCAGTACAAAAGAATTCGCTGCAATGGGTTGAAAATAAAACTCTGTCAGTCTACGGAGCCATGGAGCGCTCATAAACATTGTCTGGTGTTCATATCAGTGCATTGTTATACCCGGTAGGATGTGAGGTTACAAGTCAGCTTGCTTTCAAAGGATCGGTCGGTTTCTTTTCGGACAACTATGCGCCCGTTATTAGAACGTCCACTTGGATCTACGGGCTGCCACATTTGAGCCGGGTATCTGTTCCCTGATTAGTTTCACATGTGTAAGTACAGTACTCGCTTTACACCACGACCCACAACTTATAAGGATCGTCGTCCTACAGCGACCACTTTTATAAGAAACAGCGCACGTTTTTACAAAAAACGAGATTTTAAGACCGTCTCTTCAGCTCCTCTAGAACCCTCTTTTTTAGTGCGCAACCCTTGTGCAGTAGCTGTTGCCATAACATTGTCCCTCATGTTGGTCACTGTTTCGAGGTTGTTCGCGTCGCCGTGAAACTGAGAGTTCTAATTAAGATATTTTGGAACTGTCGCGAACACATGGTTGATGGTGGCCTCAGTGGTAAGATCCAACGAACCACATTTACCATATACTTAGGCGAGCGCAGTCCCAGCGTTTAACTGGTTTGCTTCAAGTCTCACGCGACCCAAAGCCTCGGGTATTCTTCTAAGTATGCCTTAGTTGGAGTAGTGAGTTTTCATCATCCCATCTTGCTTAATCCGCACAACGGGAGGTCTAATTATCAGTAATCGACCGTACACCCTAACTTGTGGCTACATTCACGCTGCAACGCACTTCATGACATTGTGGTCTGCTACAGGTTTGCCGTAGTATTTTCAATTCGTCCACACCCATGCCATATCAAATCAAACTGGCCAAGTGTCTAACGTTGAACCTTTTTGGGGACAAGTGGGGTTTGCGTCCAAGCTGATACGTGTACAGTTGGTTTGACGACCGAATGTTTTTCAAACTTAAGGAGTAGGGCTATACCAGTGCGCAGTTCGATGATTTATAAAAAAGACGGAAAGGTATTTCAGCGATTCGGATATAACGGTTCGACTGCTATGGACTAGTGATTTATTAATTTTGATCAGTTACTAAGCATCAGATCTCACCCGTCACTTAAAAAAGCAATCGTGGTACGCACTTTCTAGTGTTGTAACCGCAAAGACGCTTGGCCTGAGAATTCGTTTATTACGCAAACTCCTGTATAGGTCATGTCAAAAATCAAACCACAAACACGTACACTCATTTGCACATCAGACATGCATTCATATACATCATTGTCATTCGTCTTGTTGGAACTTCTGCCGTAGCGCGTACACACTATTCCGATAGTCTGTTCTTGTCTTTCGTCTTCCTGGCGTTCGGAGCTTGCCCTCTTGTTCCTGAATGTCGCCTATAGATAATATACTACTTGTGAGTAGTATACTACTCACAACGAAACTGTCTGTCATACTGTTGTAAATCCTCCTAAACGGTACGCTAGTTCGATCTCGGTATAGTGGTACGCTCGATAAAATCGGATTCTCGTCCCGGTAATAATTCACACGAAAATCTCGGTCCCGAATCGTACCGCGACTGTTCCCGTATTCGCTCCCAGGGCAAACCAAAAGACGCGTTCAAAATAGGAAGCTTTGTTCCGTTACAAAACGTGTGCGGGGTAGGGCGACAAGTACAAGTTATTTATAGGGCACGTCATGAACACACGTTCCCGCATCATGAGAAACAGTTAGGACCACACATGTGTATAGCGGTATAAAAAAGTCTCAACCGATTTTGAACAGTTCTGCTGGTTCGGACTGAGTCGAGTGATTTTTTTCCTTCGCTCTCACGACGGAGGCGCCCTTGGGACGGTCACATGGTGGGGCGCCCTAACACATACAACACTTGAAATAGTGTTCACCTGTTAAGAAAAACTGCAACTGTTATCTTTTGCAGAGGAGACGGCAAAGAAAACCAAATAAATGCAACCACCGGGGAAGAAGCAACTTAACCAAACATGGACGTCTCGATCGCAGAGTTACTCCAGCAGCAAACACGCTGAAAATAGTTGAACAGTTTGTTCATCTGGCTCGTTGACAACAGAATAGGGTGACGACGTTTTTTTACAGCACATCTACTGTTTCTTTCCCAGTTTACCACAGTAAAATTAATCATATACGGTTGCAGCATGACCTAAATGAGTACCTTTACGTAGTACTGTCCATCCGCTTAAAGCGATCCATCTCTTTACGTTGTTTACGGGTGGTCACTGCAGGGGGCGCACCACAACTAGCGGAACGGAACTCATATTTTGCCAATCGTTCTTGGTTCAGCTGAGCGTTTGTACTGTCTGTTTTTGTATGCCGTACTCACCCCGGAGAAAAATGTCCGACGTGTTACTGTTCAAAGGGGGAAGTGAAATGTCACTACGGTTATACTTTCTTATTATAGATCCGAAAATAGGGGCTAAACGTGAAACCATACATATAAGGGAAACAAATGGTGGATCTATTTGCTAATCAATCAATAGCATCGTTACTATGGCAATTCTAAACTAATAAAAGGACCTTCCTGCACACGGTTGGCGTCATCCGAAACGGATTAGCCTGTCACAGTGACCGAAGCCAAAGGATGCCTGCGCTTTAGACCATCACCCCAAGTAATGCAGCGCAAGCCACTTGCGGTTCTACTCACGCACCAGGTATCCGGTGTAAACCCGAAAGAATAAGACCAGTAGGTGTGTGAGTGGGGCCTTTGTGTCCAGCCGATCAATGCTGGTTAGCCAATTGAGTGGCTAGCGGGAAAAGGAAACCCTTATCTCTCTCGGAAAATAAGCAGAGAGACTGCAATGACAAGATCTATACTGAGAAGAAAGTTATGTAAAATGTAATACAAGAAGCATTTCAGTATGCGAATGCGCGTTACTGTATTCCAGGGAGGATAAGGGCGAAAAACGAAATTCAGATTGGACTACGAAAAGATCAGGCAAACCATTTATCATACAACACACCAACAAAGCTGAAGAGAAGAATGGGTAGAAAGGAGGAGCGAATTAGTTGCCAAACGACCATAGTCTTGGTCGATGCAATCATAAACAAAAATAGAATGGATATCGTGATATGACCTATCTGAGCCTGACGTACTAGTCATCTTTTCGCCGACAGTGCACTATGAGTACGCTGGTGACCTACTTATCCAAGGTGGCCAGCGCATTCGCGGCTGCACATCGCAACGCCATATAGTCATGTCACCAAGACCTATGGCACCGATGGTTTCCTTACGTACCGCGCGCTTTCGTTCTAAGTCGCGCAATAACTGCTTGCTGAACTTGAGGACGGCCGCCCGAATCGTTTTTCTCCTAGCCTTCTAGTTCAACGGTAAGCCTTCTTAACATCTACGATCAATTTTACAACGTGAAAGACTTACCTGCACAGCATCTCCTTTTCAGTACTGCAGAGTAAAGGACGGACGTAGTCAGAACTATACACTTTTACTCCAGCCAGTAGTACATATACTGGGATCATTTTTATCACAACAGCAACCACTGGCCTTTCTGGATTCACCTCAAGTCTAGAGCATACAAACGAACGTGAAATCGACTATCATGTGGTGACTTTAGGACCCATAAGAGAGTTACATACGGTGAGAAAAGGTCATTTCAAACGGGTTTCCACTGAACAGCTGGTTGCCGATCACTGGGATAACGACGGGGATCATTGGTGGTAAACAGTTAACGAGTAGGGAAGAGTACTGTTTAAATAATGGGCGAAAAAACTGGGGAGTGCCTTCGGTGGTTTGTTTTCCATAACCGACCCAATATCTGGGGAAGTTACGACGGTTGGATAAGGCCAACTGGTCACTGAATCCACTGTCTTTTTACAATGAAGCCGACCAAAACAACTGTATGGACACAAGTATATTCAGATACTTGATGGTGTGGCTCAAGAATTTCACAACACAGTTTAAAAATGTATATACACCACGGTTCTACTACATTTGTCCATTCCACATTGTGGCTTGTTTGCTGAGTGTGTGATCATTCGACATCAGTGTGCATATTTTGCTGCTACTCAACTGTGATCTCATTTCGTTGTTTGTTATACAGATTGCCCCCACAACTATGTGCCTGACAGCAAGGAATGAATTCAGAATATTTCGCAGGATTTCGAGAGCTTAACGCAATCCAGTTAGGTTATTGAACTACCCCTGTATACCATTTGAGCCTGCCAGATCGGTTTCGTATGTTTTTTCACCTTGGTGTGTTGCATTTTGAAGGGATCACGGTCGATAGCACTTGGTTGCTGACGCTACAGCTACAGACTACCAGCGCCGGCTGGGAAACAGCGTGAATATGAAGGGGACTAGTTATCCAAAGGAATGTCATGTCGGGAAAATCTTCCATCAAATGCTAGTCAATGAAAATGTGCATTCACATACGAAAAACACCTGCACATTTTGGGAAGGCTGATTGGAACCTACAGGTTTCCCGTTAGTGACTGAGCCATGTCGCACTGTCTTCAAGTTCACTAGTATCATTCGTCTGATATGTCATGACATGTTAAAACTTATTATCCAGCTTCGTTCTGTTCATAAGCAGCGTGTTTCAACTTGCCAGTTTTTCAACTACAAGGAAGCAGTGGAGGCCGTCCAAGCTTTCGCCACGTATCGCGGGAAATCAAGGTGATATCAGAAGCTGTGTCCAATTGCAAGCGGGTAGGAACAACATTAATGCAAAGCATAACGTACTTGCGTTTGGATTCCCCATCGATTTTAAATGCTGCTGTGACCGCCTTCGATTTGCTGGAGGAGAACTTCGGGCACCTGTAAAAGTTTCCTTGACGTTGGGATGGTTGCACTAGTGCGCGACAGCATATTTCTTTGTGACCTCTCTTTCCACATCTGTTGCATATATGATTTTTTAACGGACAAAGACGAGCAAAGTGCCATCCCTTGCAATACCAGCATGCTGATGGTGGTTTTGAATTGACTGCTGGCTGGTGGTTTGTTTCCTTAATCGTGTTCTTGCTGCTGACGGCATAAATCATTTCTAGAGGACCCGTTGAATCATTGCTGTATCGTGTTTCAGGTTGACAAGTCGTTGGCACTCTGTTGTGACACTCTGAAAGGTGATATCTGGACACTGCTCGATTTTTTTTTCAAAATTCTGGTCCGAATATCTGCGTCTTGGGGTGAATGCAAACCGCATACAAAGATGAGGCACTTGAATTGATCGTCCGTCATGCTACGAAGTTTGGAACGTTCGCATTACCGATTGACATTAGCTGCATACGGTATCCAGTCATTGTTAGGATTCTTTGTTAACTTCAGACAGTGATATCGAATATTGAACAAGGATGATTGCTCACCGAAAATTTGTGACAGCGTCCTTGTGGTTTCCTAGAAGGTTAAATCTCTGGGATGTTTTGGCAAGATGAAATTTACGAATCGTTCGTGTTCTGTTGTGCCCAGTTTTCGCAGTAATAGTCTGACTTTCTTGTCTTCGGGAAGATGTGCCATCTCCACACGAAAAATATCTTCGTATTTATGGAACCAAGAATCGAACGTGACGCCACCTATAGCATCAAAATGGACCTCACTGACTTGTTGCATCATCGATTCTGGCGGAGACACTTGGCCCTGGGTTACAACTCCCAGTGACTGATTTGATAACTTCCGTGCCATCATTTCAATAAACTTCGCTTGTGACTGCTCAAAAATGTTCTGCTGCCGCTGAGGGAGTGCCTGCATCTGCTCCATGGATATGGCCATGATTGGGTTCGGTTTGACCTCTGTCGCCACTGATATAACGAGCCTTTCCTTACCAAAACGTTCTATTACGGCTTGACTGCTAGACCTGGGTCCCTGCTGTGCGGCTTCACCCGATCTACTTGCACAGAGTCAAGAAGAACACGACTGTGGGAAAACACGCTGTAGTGCTGACTACCAGTTCAACAAATGAATGAAATGCCTGTAAATATATAGCATGAAATAGTGGCCACATATGGCCATTTACTTGTTGAATCACTGTCCGCCTGGTCGGGCCACTTCGCGACCAGATGACCAAGTAGGATCAATTCCATAGACGTTGCGCTCTGACTGGTTCCTCGGGCTAGCGTGACGCCCACGCTCAATTGCACGTATCTTCCTAGTTGGTCCGACGTGCCCCTCAGTACTTTGTTGATGTCTGATTTCGTCAGCCGTCACCGTAGTCCTGACTAGATTGTTTTGATGAATTTGCCTCCTAACATTACGATGTTATACGCGCTCTCGTGTTTATGAGTCACAATCCCGGCCCACAACATCCCCGTTTTCCGCTCACACGTTGTGTGCATTTCGGCCCGGTTTATGTGTGATCGACGCCTTCTATCGGGGGGGGGGGCCCGCCTGCCATTCCTCGTCCGATCGCTCGTGTTGTCCGCCATCTATCTACTGTGGGGTTGGACCCCATTCCACAACCTTGTCGAGATCTTCCTCTGAGTGTTGGAATAGCCGCGTCGTCCATCCTGTTTTGCCTGCCACGTCTCGCCCGTTGGTCCGATCCAGTTGGACGATGACTCGTCCGGTCGCTGTTCCCGATCCGCTCGCTGTGGGATTTTGGACGTACCTCTCCCACGTTGAGGTATTCCACCGAGTGTTGGAGTACTGGCACCTCCGGTCTGATAATCCATCACATTATGACAACTCTGATATCATACGACATGTTGAATCTAAATCAGTGGAATAAACGAGGCTGACGTAGTTCTTAAGCAAAGGTGTTTTGATCTGCCATGTATTGTTGGACAGGAAATACTACATCCATTCACGTATGTATCACAGTTTGCTGGAAAATACTGTGCACATTTTAGGACGTTTCTTTGTGGGGGAAATTATGAAATGAATCAGACTACTTTGGTTCTTCTAAATTTACAGATCTCCCCACAGAGCACTATGCGCGTGTGTTTCAAGAATGGAATGTGGAGTGAATGGTATGACTATATCTCCAACTGAGTCACCGGCAATCACTAATCAGGGCAGATCACTTAACGTTGAACACAGTTTTGTTTGTTTACTAATTATCATTGGGGTATCAGCTTTAGTCTTTTGCATAGGAGATAAAAACACAAAGTAGGTCAGTGTCAGAGCACAGGTGGTGTATGCTCAATGTTAGGAAACTCCATTATTTCCGTTCAAAACCCCATCCTTCCTCAAGAAAGCGATTTTGCCTAATCAGAATTGACGGAAGTTCCCAGAATCATCCAAAGGTAATCTTCGCTATATTCTACGTACTAGACCTTTTTTAAGCTTTGCTTATTGGTGGCTTAATGACTCTAACTACTACTTTTAGTAACTGTCCTTCAACCTTCAGATTCGAATGTGTGTGTAGGTCAGTATGCACCATGTGAATAACTTGTATTTTCCTCTCCATTGAATGAGTTTTGGAACGGAACAAAGTGGCTTTCCACAATGGTCTTTTGATTTGACTTGGAAACAATTTGCGGCGACAGTTGCATTTATCTCAATACCAAGATTTTCCGTTTTCCTCATAACAAGGGGGAAAAATTCGACTTCTATTAAGCGCATTATTATTCCGTGGGCCTATCTTTGCGTGGGTTTGCAACACTCTGTTTCAAAGTCAATAGTTGTTGCTACGGCCGGCTATCTGTTGAACATGTGCATTTTTTCAAACGTCAATTAATATACGTCCGATCAGATTAATTTAGAAGTAACAAACATAGTTTTTATCGAAATGTAGACATTTTCACGTGTGATAACCACGTTACATATGTAGACTGGTCATGGTTCAACCAACACAGAGTTAGAGACAACTGACCTTTGTCCACGGTATTTGTTTGCTAATGGGCGAAGCATTTTCATATCGATTGCCAGTATCACAATTAACTATAAGCACCAAAACTCACATGATCCGATTACAAACCTTTCACCTAAGTTAAGTCTCCTGCCCACAATTCAGCATAACATTTGAAAGCGATTGTGAAAATAGCACATGAGTGAATGGACTATGACTTCCACGCCTACATTTCGGAAGAAACATCGTACATATTCGGGTCCTAGGTGATTGGCATTTGTCAGGCGTCACGTGAAACACATCAGCTCTCAGCAAGTTCCCAAAATGCATCGTATGGTGACGATCGATGAGATCTATCTTGAACTAAAACAGATTAGCTCAGTTAACCATTGTTACGGTACCTCAGACCATCCTTTGTCACCCTCCACCAATTCTTTCACAATTCAACTTTACTATCTGAAATAGTGCCGTTGCAGTGGAGTTGAGCGATCGTAACATACTACTCAAACAGCTGCTATTCAGTAGTAGGATCGGAGCATATATTTTGACATGCTAAAAGCCGCAGCAAAAGTGCAGTATCACCTATAGGAGTCCCTGCTACTTGATGAAACTGAGCACTGACGTCTGCGGCAGCCGGGACGGTCTGAGGCTGAATACCGCGTGCAAATGAGTGGTTTTGTTTCAGGTTTTGTTTCAAT
>JTDE01006295.1:8745-26999 GCA_014338405.1 Paragonimus skrjabini miyazakii
AGCCTAGGTACAATATGTAACTATGAGTTTTGGAACTATTTTACACATCATACCGCAGGCGGGCAAGTGAAATCTCCAGGTCGCTACAGCAGTACTTTCAGCCGGTGGTCAAGAATGTCTTTTCGAAAGCTATGTTACTGTGTAAGGAAGACTATTGTGGGTGAAAGCCGTGGTGTCTGCTGAGCTCGGTGCAATGGGAAGTACTGCAAGTCTACTGAAATTCTATGGGATTTCAATAGCTGCGATCCATTGTGGGTGACGTTCAACTAGATATTGCAATCTTTGTGAGAGGACTTACAGGCTGCAGACCGTCATACACTTATAACCTTGTTCGATCGCGCATGCATGCGTGAGCTTCACAGGCAGACTATAACTGTAGATGAAGAAAGTTCGCAGTCACTCTGAAGCCTGCAGGAGAGCCAGCTTCATCCTAGCCTGAACAAGAGCCAGAACTAATTTAAAAGAGACCAGTCAGTAATAACTGAGCTTACGCTAGAAACAAACTGCTAACAGAGGCAGCACATCTAGATGCAACACGTACTTCGCCATCTGTATAAAAACCTACGTTGGGAGCTCAAACAATTTTGCAGTCACAATCGGTTTCCCATCCAAACGATTGTCATATGGAATCCGCTAAACAATCTGAATTGAGTTGTGTCAAACAGTTTATGTTGAAATCCACCAACACTATATTTGGGCGCATAAACTCTATTAGAGATGGGTAGTACGGTGGATTTACTGGTTCAGAAAAAAACCAATGGGAGACAAATGAGCTTTGACTAGATAGTCGGAATTGGTTGGATGGATAGTGTACAAGCGGAAAAGAAAAGTGGACCAGATAATCCTATTTCCTAATTCCCAGACCAACTCAAAGAACACCCGTGGTCAACGTTTATCAAACTTAAACTCCAAACCATTTGGCTTTGTAGATGGGATCATTTCGGCTAATGACTTACCTCAGACGCTTATAACTTTGTAGAAGGAGAGGCGAACTAAATGTTTTTACTAGAACTGCGCTTTGCGAGATGCATATCAAGTCTGAAAATGTACGATTGTCGCTGCAGGTAAACGACTGCCCATCTGTATTAGTCATTTTCTTTTGAAACTTAAAGGGTTTGATTAAAACATGTCTTTTACGCATGCTTGCCAGGAGAAATACTCAGATTTTTCTGTCTATTGAGAAAACAACTGTCACTGGGTTTCGCATAAGGCTGTGATATTCCAGGCTATATTCATTTCAACACTTTTATGCCCACAATAATGCAAAAATTCTAGGCGCATATACATTATTGGAGGTGGGGCAAGGAGGTTCTGAATATTAGTATCACAAATGCCTATTGTCATGGGGTCATGGTCCACTTGAAGCGGTACTGGGCTTTAAACGTTTTTTGGTCAATACTGTGGTTTGGACGGAAGATTTAAACTTAACAATCATCTGTATTTTAAGGCTGTCCTGTTTGGTAGCCACCGGACGCCCGTGATGTATTTCGGCTTTACTATCAGTCCGCGTGCTCGTTTCTAGCAGGCTGTTCCACCGTTACACCCGATAAAGTCCTTCATTGTTCATGAGGGAAGACTAACAGATTTGATAGACACTGTCATTTCGTCACAAACATATGTTGCATAGTTGTGGAAAATTCACACCTGAGGACGTGATTCGTAGCCTTCTCCGTGTTTAGTCTTCCCATCATTAAACGATTATTTATTACGACTTCACCGGTGTTTGATGCCAGACCTCACGAACTATTCACTAACTGTTGGTCAAAATGATCCCCACAGAATGATGGCTGTAGTTTCTTACAGGTTTGACAGTGGCATACCTTTCTTTCTGTAATTTATAGACGCTATCCGGCTAGGACAACGTTTTAAAGAAAACCATGGGTTATCCATTTTAACCGACTGATCCAGCAATGGTGGCGGCAGTAGCTCTTATTTCTACGATAGACTACACAGCACTGTCTGCGGTAGTCAATACGGTCTTTGTTAAACCTTGCCTTATTGCACGAGACTCTTCAGCAGCTTCTGGTAAACAGATATTTTATTTGCAGCCGATTTGGTGGGTCTTATCAGAGGAACAAGGAACTCGCCTTTGACAACGTGCGGATCATCCCACAGTCCCTTATAAGAGGGATAAAAGTCACGCAGAGCCGCTAATCTCTCCAGGTCAAACTTCTTGATGTCGCATGATACTTCATATCTGGAATGGTAGACAGAATGTGTCCTGATGGCAACTATGCAACCGATAAAATGAGGTCGTGCGCGTCCGGAAGCATACGTCGCTTCGACTGATTATTTCTACAGACTGTCACATTAGTCACGTATGCAAAAATATCGGTAAGCCTACATATTTTGGGCATGTAGTTAATCCTTTAGTGTGAAACAAATATTGGTGTTGTTGGTCCCCAAATCAAAGAAATTATTTTCCCCCTTTTGCATTCCTCATTTTACTCGCCAGCTTGATGTTTGGCCCACTTACCCCATTTTCGTTTCACTGAAGTAATTTGCTGCCGGTCGTTTGCACCGCAAGCAGCCATTTTTGATCTGACATACTCGCGTGACGACTCACCTATAATCATACCGGCACTGTTTGGAACCCACTGATTTTTTTGAATGAGACTCTCATCTCATTGTCATCACTCACTTATTCAGTTAATAGTAAAGTAGAAATATTTAGGTCCTATTCCATTTACAATCCGTGGATCCGATCTCGGATTACGCTTAACTCAATGATCAGATGTGGACGGTTGCAGTGCTCATTCGGGCGCAATTCTGAAGTTTCGCTGATGTCTAGGAACTCTGAGCCCATGGGACCCAAGAAAGATACCGGGGGTGGCAAACAAGTGCATCACTTTGTGAACGATGCTTCAGCTTCTGGCTCGTATGTTAGCCGTATGCCCGCACGCAATCTACAGAGTTGTTAGTTGAGCCCTAGCAGCGTAAGGTCGCAGCGAAAATCACATAAGAGCATAACTTGACACTGACCGGAAGGACTGTTGAGAAGGCCAAACTGTTGCCTAGTTTATCTGGGGATGAGGACCAACATGCTGACGTTGTTTTTGAGAGAGAGCAGACACATGTAACCGGGATGCACAAGCAGGGTAGCATCTGGAGGCTTACAACGGAAGGTCAGCTTCGGAAGTGCAGCCAGCGCAGTTTGATTACCATCCTATCTCGAGCCATACGTCGTATAATTTTTTGTCAACGACCTTAATTCCGCCCCTCTTAAAGTTGAACTATGTTTCTTTGACGATGACCCCGTTAACACACTGAGAGTTTGTTAGACAATTTGAATGCTATTTTAAAATATAGGTAGGGACGACGGAAAGCGGATTTTGTACCTCTGCACTACCGCCTGGTTCAAAAGAGAAAAGTTATTAGACTCCTTAATTTCGGTTTCTAACGCTGGGACGGCAAAATTTCTGATGGGGGTTTGTAACCTGTTTGTAGTGGGAAGCCCCCGACTGAGAAACCGGGTTCCGAATGACCGCGAGCTCATGGCACTAGTTCTGACTTCAAACCTTTTGCCATCCAGGACAGATATTGTAGCCTTATCGAAACAATCACAACTTGCTCTCGGTATCCAACCGGACGTTGAAATGAATGAGTTTTGCCCAAACCGCCCGCTTCCAGGTAGAGCGAAGACTAGGAAAAGGATACTTTCTTGTATCTTTTCGCCATTCAACCCTTTGTGGTATTTCTCGTTATAGCTACTGCTGGAAAAACATTTATCTCAGTAGCTATGTAAAAGTGGCCTCGGATAACCTGAACCATTATGCCCGGAAGATCGCAAAGAACTACATGCCTTACTGACGAGTTTAATAGCTCCTGGGGACTTCTGCGTGCTACGCTATATGTCGTTTTTCAAGTTATTTTAGCAGAATATTCCAGCCTCGGTGTTTTTTTTGAAGCCTCGAAAGTGGCTTATTGGGCACAGCTGCTTTACCCAAAAGGACGGTGCGAGAGGCAACACGTCACTGGTTAAATAAACCAGAGTTGCACCATCCAAAACAGTAACGATCTAGCGACTCAAATTAGCCGAAGCGGCCTTGGCTATGGGAACATATGGAATCATCGCTAGCAACCTGAGATAGCCGTTTCGAGGCCGTTAGTTTCGGAGAGGTCTTATGATATTTTTCTACCGTATGCACAGCCTGTCAACTTGCTTACACACGCTTGCGATTGCTAGCCTTTCTGTGATTCATCAACCCTTAAAGCGAAAACATCGGAAGTACGCGTGATCTGAAGAAACTCCAGCCGACCTAGATTCGCGTGACTTTATATGCGGCATAGCAGCAGGAAAACGGCTGAAAAACAGTCACTACTTGAGTCAACATTTCACACTGTGACCTCCAACACCCAACTGTTTCGTCTTGCTCAACGAAATCAACTTGAATAAAATCATCTTGCGTGCATCATATCGAACGAGTGAACGATCTACATAACCTCCTTTTTTAGCATTCAAGTCGGATTCGGTTGCTCGAGTTATGTTGTGGATTACCGCGTTTAATTGTTGCGTCACGAAGTCTTATGACGAGCACCCGGGAACGATTTTGCGAGCCGGCCCTCTAAGTTTAAAGAAAATTAAACCAGCAGGATTGGGTTCGGTTAGATCAGTACAGTCTCAGTGCTTCTCCGTAGAGCGGGCCTTATTGTCAAGGCGATCTAGCTGCGATAGGTGTTAAAGTAACCTCTTGAGCTGATTGGTTGACGGTTGTTATGTGTTTTATAGAACGTCGGTGACCACGTTCCTTGTCTTCATTTACATTCGTCGACCCTTCTTACACTTAAAACTTTGGTAGTGATCGCGAGCCTTTCTTTCAAAGATTGACATGACCACTTAAGATACGCGCGCGACATATCATTTTTCTCAAGAACATTAATCTTGATGAACTACTAAATTTTGATATTACTTATTGTGGAAAATTGTTCTAGCGTAGTTTTTTGCGTTGATTGTCACTACACCTATTTCTCATTAATGTTGTTTTATTACATTGCTGAAGAAATATACCAATATTTTTATTATATTATTATAAATTGTGCAACTGCGCTCGAGAGATAAATTGCGTTTATTGCTTATTTCGGTTGTTATTACTATTACGTCGAAGCTATCTCTGGGGTTGAGCTAAGTTAACTACTTCATTTCTGTATTTCTGGAACTGCCACAGTTGGTGTCGCGGACTTCTGCAAACTTCTACGATGGATTCCTGTCCACTGAAAAGTCTCAGTATTCATAATTCGTCCAGAGAAATCGATCACTAGTTAGAATGCTTCGAAATATGGTGTCTCACGGCCAAAGAATTGAAAGCGGAAAAGAAGGCCGCTAACTCCCTCACTGTAATTGGCAAAGATGCGTACAGCTTGGCGGAAGACTTGTTATATCCTGATTCACCGGTTTCTCTTTCTTACGAATCCTTGAAAAAACTGCTGCTTTCACATGTCCAACCTGTAAACTTTGAAGTAGCTGAACTAACTAAATTTCATGTGTTCGTGAGAAAAGGAAATAAGGACATCAGACAGTTTATTCTCGAAATTCAGTCTCAAGGTGCTTGGTGAAATTTCGAAGACCAACTACAGACTCAACTCTGTGACCGTTTGATTTCTGGAATAATTTTGCGTGATCTAAAACGGACGCTTTTCCTGCCTCCGAATTCGACTTTCCAGTCAGATAGAACACTATGCGAACAGTTTCAGAATGCCAAAGCTGCTTTGAAAGATGAATCGATGGTTTTATACAGCGACAACTCGAAACGATCAGAAGGTCAGCACAGGCGGCTTCCTGAAAAAGTAAATACTGGAAATACAATTGATGGTAACCACCCTACACCTGATCCAAATGTTACTCTTCGGTGGGATTACTGTAAGTCATGTGGTAGCAAGCGCTGTCGATTGACTTGTCGATTTCGTAACGCTAAGTACCACAGGTATAGTAAAATCGGGCGCATCCAATCCGTTTGCCATAGTTCAAAGTCTTCTTTCACACATTCCAGTTGTGACGATGGTAACTTGAATTCTGACTTCCATTCCATTGTTCTTACTGTGATTTCTATTAATTCTCTTGATTCTACGCACCATATAACATAATCGTTTACTGTTAACGGTGACTTACAACATTCTTTCATTGTTGACACCGGCAGTATTGAATCTTTAATTTCTGTCGCTTACGTGAGGCGGCTGGAACATTCTGTTATTTTGAAACCTGTTAATATGTATGTTTAGTGTATTACTAGACATGCTTTCTCTATTCTTTGTGAATGTGAACTCACACTCACAGGTGTGTAATCCACAACATATTCGTGTTCATTTTTGTTAATAATTCTAGTCAGTCTATTATCGGTATTAAGTGTGTAAAGATTTTGTAGCTCTCTTATATTGTCTTTTAAATCTTCTGAGACTGAAACGTCCGTTTCTGAGTCTATTTCAGGTTCGCAGTCAGTTACTGAAAGAGTATCCGCAGTCGACCCGGCGCAGCCAAGAACTCTTGAATTGTGAAGAAGAAGCAACGTCACAACTACTGCCCGGACTTTACTTTGAACTACGGAGGATGTGGTGATTGTCACTGAACGTATTCCCCATTACTGTTGTACAGTTGCGAACGAGAGATAAATAACGTTTATTGCTTAACTCGGTTGTTAGTAATATTACGTCGAAGCTACCTCTGGGGTTGAGCAAAGTCAACTACTTCATTTCCGTATTTCTGGAACCATCACATGTTCCTTCCTTACTTCCCATTGGCGGACCTCTGTTTATATGTACCCTGGTTTCGATTGCACTTGATTTCCCTGCCATTACGCGACAGTTGCCGATTATCAGAACCACGTGAACCGTTTGACTCAATATTGCTGTTTGTCGTTATATTCTCCTGTTTGGTTTATTATAATTTCTTGTATCTTAGCGCCTTATTTGCAAGAAACTGGCTACTACGATCGTCTTCACTTTTGGATCCGAATCGGTTGCTCAGCAGGCTCGCAATTTGTAGACGCTGGTTGCTTACGGGGGTGACTATTCTAGATCCAACCTATGGACAGACGCTGCAAATAGACTAAGCGTTGCTTGAACAACTGCTAGACGTCCGGAATCAACAATAGCTCCCTTGTTCCATTTCAGAAGGTCCACTTGAAGAAGTTGTGTCTATTCACTGATAAAAGACTTATACAGCTAGGCAGTAGTTTTTGTCACTGACTTACAATTTCGAAGAAATACACACTGCTGTTTTTCCTAGGGGCCGTCACATCGATTCAAAGTCAAAGGGTTGTCCCCGCAATTCTCATGCGCTCTGTTCGCCAAGGAGGCCCCCGACCTTTTGAGGAAAGTGTCACACAGAAATGTAAACCATTTTCCCCATAGAAGAAAACGCTAGCAACCGCACCATATTCCGTTTCAGAAACGTCACAAAAAATGCAACTGTAAGCCACTTTTCGCAGAACCCCTGGGTCTCACGCATCTGAGGATCCACGTTTCACCAAGTTCTCGTGAATGGCGTAATCGGTCGTGCCACTCTGAGTGACTTCCTGTTTTGAGTGGGTCATCCCACTCCAGTCAGGTAATATCTATGGAGAAAGTACAAGCTAGAGATTGCAGAGAGGATACCTCTCCTTGAAGCTAGTTTCCGGAGCACTCTGATACTGACAAAAACCTGGTCTGCTTCGACGTCTTACACAATACCCAACGTATGTTCAGAGGGTAACCTGCCGTTACTTATTCATTTCGCACTCAGCGCACTCAGAAAAAAACGACGTCACCTGAGACCTACTGGCTACCCGATAACCATCAGGTTAAGTATAATTCTCTTCTAGACAGCAAAGACGTTAAAAACTGATTAAAGTTGACCATCAAAAGGCATACGACAATGCGAACAGACAAATGCCAGCGTAAAATTATGTTTGAACTGCTTGACACAGACTGTCATCATATATATGTTCAAATGTTTTTGGTGTTATTTTCAAACCCAACTTTACAAAAATGTGATCAGTTAACACCAACTCGACATGTCTCCATCTGGCATTCGATATGAGGTCACCCTGAAGCTTCCAAAGTATATGCCGAGTGTCATGACGTGCTTAAGGTATACGAGATTGCGACAATATCTTCTCAATATCTGCTGCCGCCGCAACTATACAGAGATTAGCTTTTAAAAACACATCTACACTTCGCTAGGCGAGGTACGATCCCCATACCAGCTGTTTGTTCAGATGTAGCACGGCATCTTGCTAAGCAACCAAATATTACAGGGAGCTCATCGGGTTTCGCAGGGTTGAACGCAGGGCAGTGTGGCACATACCCTATTCTAACAAGCTTAGTAAACGCAGGTGATTGTCCCACGTACTTTTTTAATATATGATTTTGTGAATGCGGCATACTTCGAATGTAGTTCTTCATCATGTAATGTGCAACTTCACAGACTGTTCGAACGTTCCACAGCCATTCGATTCTAACACTCCGTAAGCTATTGCTCAACACACAGGCCTGCACAACTCTGATAATCAACTGACGACAGCCCGTTCCGGCTTTAAATCACATGACACAATTTTGAACTTTTCAACATATTATCCGGCTGCGACCACACTTCTTCAAGCCTGTAATAAAGACTGCTTTAAATTGTATTCCCAGCTACGGTTTTCTCCCTTAGAATAGCAATGATAAAGGCCGACAAAATAGTAACCTTACTTAAGATACTAGAGTAGCCGCTTCCAAGATGGGCTTATTTTTTGTCGAAACTTTTCTGTGCAACTTAACGCTTCCTGGTGGGGTATGTTTGTTCAGCAGAATTGTGTGTTATTTCCCTTCTTATTAAAACTCTCTGTCTTGTTCCGTTCCATGCGATACATTCAGAACGCTGGTTGGTTGTTAGTCTCTGTTAACTCTGTCGTAGTGAAATATCAAAAGCTGCACATTTGCCGATTTCCGCATAACTTTTGAGGGACTGTGGTCGTTGGAAATACATAATAGTAGCCACAACTTTACTCAGCCCAAAACTAGAGCTAGTTTCTGTGCAGTAGAAACAACACAGCAATTAAACCAAAGTAATCGTAATGTAATCCAGTTTGTGCAACATAATTGTTCATAAAGTTAAACAACAGTAACACGATATTCAGTTACGAATTACAGTCACTACACCCATCGCCGTTGTAGTGCTACAGTTATTTCCTCTTCATGCGTTCATAACCTCTTGTTTACGTCGGCTCAGTGGCAGATGCTTCTTCAGTAATTTACTTCAACTCTAAAGCTGACTAAGAACCTGATTTTTCAATCTCGGAATATTCACTGGACAATGTGGAAGAAAGCTATAAGCTCTTCATTCACTTAATATGAATAATAAATGGACCAGAATTATTGACAGTAGATGAACATGTGTGA
This sequence comes from Paragonimus skrjabini miyazakii, assembly GCA_014338405.1. Classification (NCBI taxonomy): domain Eukaryota; kingdom Metazoa; phylum Platyhelminthes; class Trematoda; order Plagiorchiida; family Troglotrematidae; genus Paragonimus; species Paragonimus skrjabini miyazakii. Next base: position 18,100 of record JTDE01006295.1, read on the forward strand.
ATAAGATAGGGCGCATTTATGAGTTAATGTTCGCATTTGCCAAAAATAGGTTGGGGAGGTCCAGTAATACCTTCAGCAGAAAATGTCAGCACGCCTAAAGAAAATATAATATGTACTGGGTTAATCAATCGAACGATAAAACTGACCAGAATATGATAGCACCAAAGAAGAGCTGTGACGGTAAAGGACGGGTGCAAAGGGTATGCGTACAAATAAAATAGATGACGTATCAATGAAACTGGAACGAATCACTGTCAAGTCGAGATCCGCGGAATTAAATAGGCCCCCACATTCGGGTAAATACACCCACACGCCTCGTGAGATGGCGATTGTTGGGCGTTAGTGAGTCAACAGATACGCCGAGCTGAAATACTTCACCGTATAATTCCTTCACCAACCAAAATTCCACGGAGGAGGAGAAGGGGGCGGTGCGCGGAAACTTTGGCTCATTCTTAATGCTAGTCGAACTAAAAAATAATGGTGATGTTTTCAAACTAGTGTGCAAATAAAGTAACCACAACGACCTTTACGATATGTAAAAAAGAATGACAAAATGGAATCATGAACTGTAGCCACTATTAGTGCTCCAGCTGCATTTTAAATCAGACTTGACACTGCCAGGGTCAATGATGAAGGAAGGCTAAGGATCACCGTTAGCAGTAAGTAGGTGTGTTGTGTTGTGTGTGGGATCAACGAAATTATTAGAGGCTACAGTAAGACCAATGGATTAGGAATCAGATGAATGAATTTGCTCTTCTAAAGGAGCCTGGACCAAACACGTCTTCCAACTGCAATAGACGACCTGGATGTCCCAGCAGGTTTATAGCATATTTACTTTTGGGATGGACGCAGTGATCGAGAATGCTTATGGACACCAATTACAGTTATTCCAAAGTTGGGCAGAGTTCGCATTTGAATGAGGTGACTCAACCACTGCATTGCTTAAATAAGTTACCTCTCTGAACTAGCACCCTTGCTGATTTATCTGCTTCCCAGAATTGCTGGCGTTATATAACACGGCCAGTATTTTATTCACCGCGGCCTGAAAACCTTGAAATTGTTCAGAGATCTGGCGGACTGGAAAGATGCCTCATTAAGTAATAGTGGCTTTTGTTGAAGGCAGGTGGCGTTGATTCCTACACCCACCCGATTTCCTAGCTGAATGTGTAGTTGACCAATGAAATTACTTTTTTAAATTTGAGTTTGAGTTTGAATGATGAATGCACGGATACACTGACTTTCATTTATCGTAAAAATATGAAACTTTCCTCGTTCTGTGGCTCCAAAGTTGGTCAGCTGAACGTACTTACTTACGTAAGTGATGGGGACTAATCCGTTGGAACTAGGTTTTGAATCAGCGTATGTGAATCCTTGAGAATAACCGTGAAGAAATGCGGGGTTTTTTTGCTACTTTCATATCTTTCCACGTACTACACTAAACTTAAAGTTTGAAATTTCGGAAGCTTAAGCGCTACGAGTAACCATCGATATCCCGTGAACTTGAGCGCGTTCAACTTTATGAAGCGAATAAATATTCAGGTCTTCCAGACTGCATAAATTCACAGTTATGTCTGCACTACGCACTGAAGTGAGAACTCAAAGGATTTAGGAGGACGCCTGTGTATCCTGACTGAGGCAGCATGGAAGTGAATTACACGTAAAAATGAACGGCGTTTACAGTGAACGTATCGATGAGCCAATAACGAGCCTATGAGAAAAGTACAAAGCATGTCTGGGCGCACGTGACCTTTCAACCGGCAGGTTTGAAACGGGATGGTTCATGTGAATAGGCGATTGTGTGTATGCATGTGTGTTTGCATGCACATACCGGAACGTAACGTAGATGGACCGTACATATACCACAGTAGGTTTGTTGATCACGACACCATAAGTTGTAATCAGATATACGTAACAGTAATCGCAGCTGTTCTTGGCTCTAACTCAGGGCTAGTTGTTATGCGATAGAAATAACACAGCAAGTAAACCAAAGTAATCGCAGTGTAATCCATTTTTTTACAGTGCAATTCTTCATGCAGTTAAACAACAGTAAGACAACGTTCACCTACGAATTACAACCATCATGGGAACTAATCTGGTTTGGGGTAAATGTGTGTTGGGACGTTCCCACACCATTCTCGTCGTTTGAAAACAGGCTTACCACAGCAGGAGCGCATATCGATGCCATCTATATGTAAGACTTGCTCCTCCTCCGGTATATCCGGCAAGGTCTTCGAGGTTTGGGCATTCTTGATGGATCTGTGGGAATTGTTTAACGACATATTCTAAGTTCCGGCACCAGAAATTTGCGTACTGTTATGAGCGGATCTTCTTGGAAATACGCACAGACAACTAGCGACCACCACATTATAAACAAGACTTGATCAAAGATGTTATGGTGCTAGTGGATAAGCAAAAAGTGTGCAAACCAAACGGTTACATACCTTAACTATGACGGTCAGTATAAACAGTGGAATTGTGCCCTTGGTACACAAATGGATCGCTCAAAAATGGGCAATTATTATAAAATGAAGGTACAAAATTACGCCACATCTCTCTTCGGTAAGCGAAACAAAACAAAAAAGTTTGAATCCTATAAAACTTACCAAATGGAATCAACCGGATTGCACAATGTGATCAATCCAGTAACACAGCAATGAGGTAGTTGGCTTAGCTCAAACCGAGAGCTAGTATCAACGCATCAGTAATGAAGCCTTAAATTTGAGCGGTTCCGACGTTCATCCTCCGTGCGCGATTGTACATCTTATTCTCAGTGATGTAATGAAACGACGGATCTTCATGATTTCTGTGAGGATTTTCAATCATCCAAGATTATATGAATAAGAACTAGACTAAATAGGAACTACCACGTCCTCCATAAATTTGCCGAGTAGAAATTTTTATAATTTCTGCGTTGTTTCACCTTGGTTATTTGAGACAGTCGCTGGTGTGATAATTGTTACTCTGTAACAATTTAAACCAAGGGTCATGAACTTGAAACAAACTCAAAAGCATCAGTATCGGTGACGGACGCAGCAGACATTGAAACAGGTAAGTTATAAGCGAGTTGACCAATATGTCTACGGTGAACAGATCTATAATCGAAAACAAATTTGCGATACACCCGAGTATCCGGGTTATTAAGCATAGTTTCTTGGGATAGCCAAAAATCACCACCACGATGGTACACCATTTCAGCTGATTTCATACCCTGCAGACTGAAGTGGAGAACAGGTACTTTGAATAGTTATGTTGGATTGCTTCCTGTCACTGAATGGTCAATAATTCGATGTTGCGCCAGAAAGTTGTTAACACCGTTTCCTGAATCTTCAAAATTTGATGGGTTGGTAGACATGGGCGTTTTTCAGGATACACAAATCTGAGCGGCACTTCTGGATCATGGATGCCTTAATGCAATGAGCAGATGTCGACAGCCCGCTTTTTCAGCTGGTCTTAAAACTTTTGTGCAATAGAATCAGCGCTGCTCTCGGTGACCAAAGCATCTTGTGCTTTTATTTTATTGAACGTTTTCGTACTCCAGAGTGAAGTCCGCAGTTGCCGACGACCTTAAGTGAACTTCCAGCCAACGCGAGTGTGAACTAACATGGACGCTATTACGATAGATTATGGTATGTTGCTCCGCAATAGGTACTTTCGGAGGCCAAAATAGTGTTTTGAGCCAGTCACACAGCTCTTTTGGTTTCGCAGCCTCGGGGGGTTAACTCCCAGGTGACTATTTTTGCCAGGCAAGCGTATATTTTCTAAATAATGTTGAGGTTGATGGAGGATCCTTTATGCCACATCAAGGCTTCTACTTTGTCGGTAACGTCTTAGGAACTGACTCAGCTTGTGCAACCGATTCCGGTATGGTGAAAAACTTAGAATGGTAACCCACTTTAAGTTTGTACATTGTATCTTTACAATAGTGGCAATGTCCTACACGAAATAGGGACTAAAGGCTTACATATTTACCTTAGGACAAAAGCAAACTGATGGGTTGCAAATAACAACGAAACAGTTTGCATCAAAACATTTGAAATGGTCATTGAGTGACTGAAACACTAAACAGACCTTCTCGGACATTAACACAGAGCTTGGAGATAAGCTAAAAACGTTTATTGTAACAATAAAGCGGCGAACATCGAAGTAGCCGGTGAGCTACTGAATAAAAATTTCGAACCCTTATCACAAAGTTTTACGCAGATTGATAAATTGTCGCAGGCGACTAAAGAAACTCTACCGATCAACTCGCCATCCACAGTTCCCGTGACGCTGACTCGGATGGTCGGGTTAGTAGGACTATCCGTGTCCGTAAAAAGGTTAGACTATACAATCCAAATGACCAGAATTAATGCTCTATCACTGGAAAAATCACAACAAAAGTGTTGTCTCAGAGTGGATGTGAACTAACCGACTACTCGAACTATCCAGTAGAAAAAGGCGATGATATAGGAGCAACCGGAAACGTTTTCGCAAATGCCCACCAGTCAACGGAAAATTAACACATGAAAACAATCAAGTTCGGATGAAGATGAGAGCTTATTCAACACTACCAAGCAGAAAGGTTTTAGCAGGTAAACAGTGATAATTTAGAAAAAGATAGACATTTTGTGTGTTTGTTGATGTTAGACAATTCATGTGCTCAGCGCACAGAACAAAGAGAAAATAAAAGCGAACCTGGTGCACAACTTTTACGAGCAAACCAAACACGCCACAACAAGTTCAACATTGGACATCGTACCAAACAGAACGTCCAACGTACCAAGCACATTCCAACAAGCCTACCACCATGTATTAAATGGCCTACTCGGCCAAAGGTTTTGGGGGTACTCTAGAAACTTCGCGTCGACTGGTTCGCTTCAACAGCCGTTTTGCCAAATCCTACCAAACCGCGAATAATTTGATAGAGACGAGACTTCTTTTCGAAATCCACGTTGATATTCAGGTAACAGTTCTGACCGAATGAAATATCCACGTGACCATTCGCCAATCGAGCTCTGCGTTACTTTCGAATTAGATTCTATTAATACAGTCTGTCTGTAATTGACAAATCTGTCACGTTTGCCGCTTTCAATGGTTGTAGAAGCTGGAAGCATTTTCTAAGCCCTGTGAAGCATGTCTTTCGAGAGGTACGGAACGAAGACTTACGAAGACTTACCTTGTGGGCTTTATAATCCTTTGACAAGCTTCAACAGTATTGGAAGACGAGTGAGACCATAACCAAGATATTTGATTTTGTAAAGCGTTGGTAGTCTCTGAACCAAGATTCGTGGTGTGGAAGTAATTGTCCTCTTCAAACTTGTGGTGCTGGTGCTGATGTACTGGGGACGAAAGATCACACTGTATCACCTGTGAGTAGTCACGCACTGACATGTTCAAGTACTGAAGTAACCGCAGCGTGTAATCGGTAGACCGTGAATTTCTCTGTCATCTCTTAGTTGAAAGATACTTTCTAGCCACTGAAGTTGTTGAGATTTTGTGACAAGTTTCAATCCCTGAAATCTTAGAATTCTGCTGCATGAACATTTTTTGTTTCAATCTTCCGAAGACGCAAGCAAGGAATGTGCGGTAGTTCAATAGCATAGGAATTAATAAAAAAAATAACGAAAAGTTGCACTCTACGTTATTTCGGAGAACTGAAGGTAGAATATAATGAAAATCGATGTCATAGACGTTTAAACATATGCCTTCATGTAAAATGGGAAATATTTAAGCAGGAAAACGCAATTATAACTCCGACAATCGAACCGTTGATGAAACATGAGTACTGAGCTTTTTATGAATCAACAAGCGTAAGTTACGCCTATAAACTCATTTCAGCGTAGGACAATGCACAAAAACTGGACAAGCAAGTAGTGACCTCTTGGGTATATTCACCATGCTTTGCCATTTGTTGCTGTCACTGTTGTGAACTTTTCCATGAAATCATGACGTACGCTGGAATGGAGATGAGGAGACCTGCCGATTGGATGACATTGAGGAACGCTTTCAGCTTAAAAGATTCCGACACTTATAGCTGCTCCGACTATTTTTCCTACCTTACGAGTTATGCCAAACTGTACCTTATGCTTAAACACATAGGTGGACGGGCGAAGTCATCGGGTGACGAAAATGTGGGGATAAAAACGTGAATTATGTATTTGACGATTGAGGGGACAGGCGCTTACTACCTCCGCCCCTCTCCAACACAGAATGTAGCCGTTGATTTTCACGTGTTATGAGTGTCCTCCCGCATGATTGAAACCGTGTATCAGACGAAGTCTTCATCATCTTGTCGTTCATCGCATCTGATATCTGCAAGCAAACTCTCTACGCATATATGAAGGAACTCACTTTCCTAAATTATATCAGCAGGATAATCGCTCCAGGTTGTGCCGATTCGCGTTTTCTTCGGCCCGTGTACCAGCGGTACACTGCCAGTGGGCAAGTCAACATCCGTCGTAGCTGGTGTGCGGCAGTTGTCTTCCACGATCACTGGGGAAGTGCGAACAACGGCTGAAGTAGAGGGAACTGACAAAAGTAAGCATTCAAAACGTGCACTCACCAGGTGAACAAGGTTAAAGCTGCTAGCGACAGAATGGACACTCACTTATGTCTGCCATTTGGATACATTTTGAGTGAAAAATCGGCTGATCGGCACCAAAGCAATGGCTATCCATCTGTGCCAGGTCACCGCAGTCTCCACGTGGCGATGCTGTAAAGGGTTCCTTCACCCACATCGGATTCACACTGCTTGTAGGTTATCCCATGAGGAAGTCGTACAAAGGTAAACCAGTCTTAGCACGTTCCACTATTTTGCTGGCAAACGCAATGATACTGTTAAAGCAGGTCACCGCCGTGCGGCTGTCGCAGTCATTTAGTTTCTCAGGTACATTATGTAGGGCTTCATAGTGACGGTTGAAGTTGGCTGCAACAAGAAACCGAAGCTGCGAGCCCACCAACCGTCAAATTGGCAAGTTGTAATCTGCCAGCCACCGCTCATGACTTGGGACGTGACCCTTGTAAACGGAGAGGGAAACAACAAACAACCTTACCGTAGGGTTAAAAATGTTTACGAAACACCGACAGAATGGTTATGCATGGAAGCCACGTTGTACGGTTAAAAGTACATTCACATATGCCCTCTACGCTATCCACGACGAAAGCGTCATCATCTTGTTGCACACAAAGCTGCACTGTTTAAGGTGATTACTAGAGAACCGCTCACCTTGCACTCAGATACCGTTTTGAAATGCAGTCGTGGAGTACGTCCCTCCGGGTGTTTGTAGACAAGATGATTTGCGGACGTGGCCATTCTATGAAAAATGTTGTTGACGTACCAGTCAGCAGCGACAACCTCACGACGGTCGCATCCGTGGGTGGTCTGTATCTCATACTCCCGTATCAGCCACTCGCTGTGGATCCATACTCTCTGGATGGCAACAGCTAGGAAGTCTCTTGGGTGCGTTCTCTTCTTCAACCGCCCGTTTGCGTTCTCAGGCCAATTATTTGTTCGACTGCCAAAGTGGGCAACATTGCTTTGCACATGGATGACCCACTTCGGCTTGATTTACAGCCAATAACAAAAAATAAATAAAAGAAATTTCCTATCAGTTCGGCCGATAATATGCAAATCACGTTTAAACCTGCGGGAAACTGTGTAAGGGTGCAACCCACTCATCCTCATTGTCTAATGTAGCCATTCGATGGAAGAGTTATAGGCTGCGAAAAAAAGTTTATCTTTTAACGAACATGACACCAATTTTGCCCACTTGCATGCTTACGTACATCACGTACATAAAAGCACCCCAACAGGATGTCGCAGCCGAACACCACATGGGCTGCCATCATTCGCGCAGCCATCTTATCCATGATAAACGTACGTACCCGTCCATCATTTCTCGAGAAATTTCGAACGGCCTACACAGCGAGACATACTTCTCGCTACAAACGTACCCGTACATCACGGATCCGCCGTGCAACGTATTATCTGCTACGATGAGCTGATATAACATCCACCTTGGAAAGTATGAAGAAATATGCAATGACATACTTGTGCTTGATTGTCCCGTGAATGGCATCCACACTCACAACACGTGGGATGCGTCGGAGTAGTTCCGTTGTGCGTTCGCTGGGTATTTATCTGTTGCCTTCCTCCCGCATGGTGTACACTACACCCATCACATTAATCACCGACAGCACTTCATCAAGGTTCTCAAATGTTCCGTGACGAATCCTACACTACAAACTAAATTGAAAATGCGGGCTTTAACTTGCGGCGGATGTTTCCAACGTCAGCGGTTGCGATAAACTTCCTGTAAGCATCCGCTACACACTGGTTAATGTCAGAAGTTGATGTATTGTATTGGAACAGGCTCCTACATTCGTTCAATTCACTGACGGTAAGTCCACAATTCGTAGGATGGGATTCATATAGTAGACAACTGAGGGGGTGATTTTGCTCCAACTTGGAAGAGCTCACAACCAGACGCTTACCTCGTTGGACCATGTAAAATAGTGATCTGCACAGGTGCCGCGAGAACTGATTCGTTAAAACTGACAACAGTTGACCCACTAAGCAGGTCGCACACCCTTGCATATACTCCTACGCCTTTTATACTTCGTGCAGCGGTAATAAATCTGCACGGTTTTCAAGAAACCATGTCATCTTACCTTGTTATACTTCAAAGCAGTTTTCCACCAGCTGCTCGTCCCACGAACGTAAATAACGCCCACCTAATCCATGTACCTCTGAAGACACTTCTGGAATTGTGAGTAAGTGTGAAATTCACTATTCTCAAACATCGCCTTGAAAGTCGCATTTCCTACAAATGAAAGATAAACAACTGGAAATATCGTAGCCAACAAATGACAAAAATGAAAAGATACATTAAAAATAACCCCAGCATCCTTTTGTTAACAAT
>JTDE01006297.1:18907-38754 GCA_014338405.1 Paragonimus skrjabini miyazakii
GGCGTCTGTCAGGCTATCCATGAAGATAAGCATATTGGTTATGCACGACCGGTCGAAAAGAAAGTCATGCTGAGTAGTAGAGAAAATATTATTCCAGAAGAAGTGCTTAAAGACGGCGCGTTTTAGCAAGTGCTCCATTACCTTGCACGGGATGCTGGTGAGGCTGACCGGCCGATAACTGGCAGGGAATGACGATCTTCTGTTTTAAAGATAGGTATGACAATGGCAACTTTCCATATCTCCGGAAGAGTGCTAGTCCGGAGTATCTGTTAACCAGACTATGGGGAGGTACTTCCAAACTAAGGGCCGCTTCTTTCAGGATCCGAGGATGGATCCCGTCTGATCCCACTTCACTATAAGGGTTGATCTTAGGCGATAAATCCTGAACGTCGAGCACAGAGAATTCAGTTGTTAGGAGTGGGCACTGGAACTTTCTCCTTGGGAGAATCTGATGCCTGGTTGCCGGAACCACATTGTAGACTACTGAATAGTATTCTCTGAAAAATCTCAGCAACCACCTGAGAGTTAGAGAAGGCTTTCCCCGTCAGGGAATCCGCAGAGAAAGAGCTGAGGGTTTATTTGTCTCTGGCGACGCATGTACTTGAAAAGAAAATATTTATTCTCCCGAGCTACCAGTAGGATTCTTGTTTGTGCCTGTTTGGTATGTCGACGGATTTTCCGCCTGCATCTGTTTCGTGCAGAGCAAAAGGCTTCTATATCCTCCGGCTCGCCCATTAGTTTCTGTTTAGAGAATAGACGGGAACGTAAATCAGGAAGACAATGTATGTTCCGCAGAAGCGGGTTGAACGAGATGAGGACTTTCACAGTTTACGAGGAACAAACGTCTAACCAGCTTCGTGAAATGCATCTTTGAACGAAAGATAGTTGGTGTTCACCGAATTAGACACTAGTTTGAGTGTACTTAATAATATCTTCAGTGCGCCAAAGTCAGCCTTCCGGAAATTTCTGAATGAAGTCTCTAGTACGGCATTTTGGAGCCAGTAACAGATGTAGCGACTATAATACATTATATTCTTGATAGTCGCATTCCCACGTACATTTTTGATGATCTTGGTTTTTTACTTTATCCGTCAGTTCGGCGATTCCATTTTCTTAGAGATCTTGTGAACTGGAAAATGTGTCGTGGTCTTACCTAGTTTGCACAAGTGAATGCTTGATGGACTGTTGCTGCAGGCTGTTCGCGGTCTCTCAATCAATGGTAGCAAGACGAGTTAGTGGTCTACCAAAGCGTTTGCGTCAGACCTTCATGATGTGCTCTGGCTGGGTGTACGAACGGCCGGTGTCTACGTCTACCAGTGCTTTAGTAGACCGGATAGATGGACCAAAGATCGTTTTGTGCGGACCGTAAACTCTTTATGTTGTCGACGGTCTGCGAAGCCTTGCATCCGCTCGCCGTGTTTCATCCGCCAGTTTTCCTTGATTCCGCGAACACGCTTGGCCAGTTGACGGCGGATACCCCGGAACGTCGCCTTCTTCGCTTCATTGCTCGGGTCCACTGTAGAGGCAGCAAACGCGGGAATCTTCCTTCGTACCAGTTCGGCGATAACTACGTTGTTGTCATCGAACCAGTCCGGACGTTTCTGGCGTTTAACACCAATCGTCTCAGTGGCTGCTGTCGTGATCCGTTCCTTGATGAACTGCCACCTACCCTCAGGGGTAGTGGATATAGGAACGTCGTGCAGACGGGCGGCAACTGCACATTGAAAAGCAGTCTTCGTCTCGCAGTTCTCCAGTCGTTTGATATCCAACTTTTGCCGTTGTCCGGAAGATCTACAATAGACAGACTTGCGTACATGGATAAATAATTTAGTCCTCACCAGTCTATGATCGGTGCTACATTCAGCGTCGCGCATCACTCGCGTGATACGCACCTCACGAGTGTCGCGCTGTCGCACAATCACGTAGTCAAGCAAGTAGTGATGACTGCTTTGCGGTAGGGCCCACTTCGTGATGTCATTCGCATCCAGCTGGAATCGGATGTTCGTGATAGACAGCTCGTGATTGGCACACAGGCGAAGCAGACGATCACCGTTCTGATTCACTGAACCAATGCCGTAGGGTCCGAGGACTTCCGGCCAAGCTACCGAGTCGCGCCCGACTCGAGCATTCAAGTCACCCAAAACAAATAGTCTATCAGTCACCGGCATCGACCGGGTTGTGTTGGACAGTTGATCATGGAACTAATCCTTTGTATCATCAGTGTGACACATAGTTGGAGCATAAGCACGGATAACTGTGACACATTTACCTCAACCGAGTCGCAAACGCATAGACAGCATTCGAGGGCTGGTGCCGTGCGGTTCGCCTATCATCAAAAGGTTGATGCGATCAGCGACTGCAAAACAGACAACATGCCCCCGAGCACCGTCTGTCGGGTAACCTATCCAGTAGAACGTGTACCCAGCACCTGCTTCCCCTAACTTACCTTGGTCCGCAAGCCTTATCTCGTTCAAGGCTGCTACGTCGATCCCATAGCGACGCAGTTCCATCGCAACCAGTACAGTGCGCCGTTCTGGCCGTTCTTTGAAGCTGCATCGATCCAGCAGCGTGCGCACATTCCATGCTGCCTGTTTCAGGTTGCTCTTCGGTTTACCGAAATTTGAGTCAGCATTATCTGCTCGGGATTAATATTGAGTGAGGAAGTATGAGGGTGAGTGATTGGCAATAGCATATTTTCACCTGTCCACCCTTCCGTGTGCGGTGGATAGAACGGCCCGGTTTATTCTGCGCGAGGGCCAATGCAGTACGGTGTTTGGTTTCTGTTGTAAAGTTATGGTTTTTATGAGATTAGGATACTGCCAGGACGCCCAGACCTAGACAGGAGAGTGATTAAGGCCCTCAACCAAAGTCCTCGGCTCAAAAGCCTGTACCGCAAGGCAGTAGGTGATACACGCGCACACATACGCATCGGCATCAACCATCCTGAACAGGCTCCACATTCACAATGCAAGACACTCGACATATTCCCACAGATATAATATTGTGCAAACAAACCAGTCACACATGCAGAGAATCAGATCCGGAAAAAAAGAAAATAACAAACCGAACCAAAACATAACACGACACACACGGTACACAACGAACGCCTCACAATGGACGCACCTGCCCTTTGTCTGGCTGCTCCCCTCTGGCCAATCCAACATGGCTGAACCTACAACGACCGAGATCGCAGTCAGCACAGCACTCCGGATCAAAACATCACACAAGCCTGACAACCACGCCAAGGTAGCAGAAAAGGTCGTCTTCGTAATAAGACTCAAAATATCTGCTGTCCATTTTTGTTCAAATTCAAGAGCGAAACAATTGCGAGACAGTTAATCCAATTTCAGGACCTTATCAAGTCCAAAACCTTCTTTAAACTGGTAAGAATCATGCAGGATAATGCGCCATTTGAAAGGGACTGTCAATGTCGCTGATTGTGCAACATCATCGCTTCCAAGCGCGTGGCCCGGGACGAATTCAAACAAGGTGTGATGATGTCCAGCTGAGTGTGTAGCTTCGTCCCGCTGCATCACAGGTGAGGATGCCAATGTTCCTTCTGAAAACACCAACAAAAACTGGGGACAACGTAATCGCTGTCTTAGTTATTCTAACAGCGGATCTTGACAGTTCCAATGACCCGCCCTACAAAGTGGCGGCCCCTGTCGAGGAGTCTGCTATTAAACAGCAGCATATGAATAGCTGTGCCCATAGTGAACCAAACGGGACGTCCAGATTTAAACCTATCTACTCGGTAGCTGGATTGGAAAAAGTAAGGCTCCGACTATCCACCAGTCAGACACACGTGGGCATTCCAACTTTTAACCCTTACCAATGGAACCAAACGACCGGGCACCAGTGGAACTGTAGTGACCAGCGACCGTGTGGCTTTTCTAAAGATCCCGGCTGCAACCGTTGTTTGTCCTGTACGCATGATTCTGTGTACGCCTGCAATAGGAGGCCTGATATAAACTCAGTGACACCTTCTTCAATCGTGCAACTAATTGAACGCAACGAATGCTTGCGCTTTTCTTAACGATTCATCAATTAATCCACCCTCCAAGGTCGTTTAACCCGAACCTATTCGAGCGTTGTTTAACGCAATTCAGCGATTGATACACGGGTTCGAGACAGAGGCCCAAGGGTCCCGGATGCAGTCGGTTTTCCTTGTTCAATGTCAAGTGGGTGTCTGCTGATCTGGAAGGCATTCATTGAAAATAAGATGTAGCACCGCTCTTGGAAATTGCAGTAAATATTACAAAACAAACTAAAATTACTCGTATATAGGAATTTTTCGAAAATGAGAGTCAAGTAATGCTTTAAAGCGATCGCTAGAATCACCACTGACGACCTCAGCAGGGAGACTGTTTTAAAAGTTAACAATCTTGTAGGAAAAACTGCTGTCTAAGAAAGGCCTGAGGACGAAGCTTGAAAAGCTTCCTGTCAGGTCCTCGCCGCCCGTCATCATTCCCTACAGTGAAAAACTGATCAACGAGGCCTACTTTAAAGAGGAAGTGTGTGAAAATTAAATCACCGCGGAACCGTCGAAATTCAAGTGGGTATAGATCAAGAATTTCAAGTTGAGATTCGTACGCGACGGTTCTCAGGTATGTGACCAGTTCGGTAGCCACGCGCTCGACATGCTCAATAGCTGAGATGTCTCTCTTTAGTCCGGTATAATCGACCTGGTTTGCAAACTTGAGGAGCGGCCTTATGTAAACCCCGTAAAGCGTTTGAAACGCATTTTTGTCTATACGGGGGAAAGTGCACTGAATCATCCTAAAAGTGGCAAACCCTTTTTTCGCTGACATCTCGTGGAGGTGCGCAAAAAATAAGTCAGACGACGGCCAGATGCCCAGATTTTCCTTCAGATCAATTTTCATAATACACGTTGTGTCGAATGCACAATGAATCATGAAGGTATTGTCAAAGTCTTCACTGAGTGACATATGTCCGCACTTACTGTCATTTAGTGGGAGACTCCAATCGTCCGACCAATGCTTAATCGCGTCAAGATCCATCTGCAGTGCACTGGGACCATTAGCATTCCAGATTTTCAGATCATCGGCACATGTGAGGGCGTTGCTGAAAATGTTAATGAGAAGGTCATTGATATAGGTCAGAAATAACAGAGGACCTCGTACTAACCCTTGAGGACCTCCTGCAGAAATGAGAGAGAGAGATGAGAGGTCTGATCCGGTTTCTACTCTAAACGTTACGTCAGCGAAGAAGGAAACAACTCAGCAAAGAACGTCCACTTGAACACCATAGGCTTCAAGTTTGTGTTTCAGGGGGCCGGGTATGACACGATCAAAAGCCTCGGCAAAGCCAAAGAAGATAACATCTGAGATGAAGCCATTGTCTCTGCCTTCTATCAGACTATCCATGAAGATAGGCATATTAATTACGCGTGACCGATTTGAAAAGAAGCCATGCTGGGTAAAGGACAAGTGATGGTTTGATAAAAAGTAGTAAAGGATGACACGCTTTAATAAGCGCTCCATTATCTTACACAGAATGCCAGTAAGGCTGATTGACCGATAGCTAGCTGGAGGGTGCCGGTCACCCGTTTTAAACATGGGCGTTACCGTCGCCTCTTTCCATTCACTAGGGAGAATGCCAGTCTGGAGTGTCTGTTTAAACAGCCTATAAGAGGGTTTCGCCAGACGAGCGGCTTCTTCTCTGAGAATTCTGGGATGGATCCTATCTAGATCCATTGAACTGTATGAATGCACCCTAATTAAAAGGTCCTCAATATCTAGCGAGAAAAACTCGGCGGTAACGTGTGACTGCCGGAAATTCTGCGGCCGAAAGAGAGGGTGCCAGTCTGGCGGTGCGACGCCGTATACTGCCGTGTGTTACCTTTTAAATAACTCGGCCACAACTAGGGAGTCAGATGAGGTCTCCCCATCAGGCATTCGCAGAGAAAGAGCCGGGGAGTTGTTCTTTCTTAGTCGTCGCATGTGCCTGAATAAGAAGTTTTTGTTCTCGCGGGCTCGGATGAGGGCATTTTCTTGTACGAGTTTGTTGTGTTCACGGATTTCCCGCCTGCACCTATTTCGAACAATGTTAAACGCGCTTAGGTTCTCCGAGTTTCCCGTGAGCTTATGCTTCGTGAATAAACGGGAACGGTCATCAGGGAGACGACTTAATCTGCGCGGAAGAGGTGGCCGATAAGAGAAAGTGCACAGTTTGCGCGGCACAGATAAGTCGTCCACCTTCTCAGTTGCGCTTTGAATTGCGCAGAAGTTCTGATCCACGGATCGATAATCAAGAGGTAATGAACCTAGGTAATTTCTCAGGCCGTTAAAATCAACCTGATTGAAGTTTCGGAGTGTGGACTTCTTTACTGGTTGTTGTAACCAGTAACAGATAAGATGAAAGATGAGCAAAGAGTGATCACTGTGTCCAAGTGGCGGCTTGATGATCACTCTGTCTACCAGGTGGCTCTCATCAGCAGTGACTACGTCGAGCAAAGAGGGAACTGACCAGGACGACGCCGCTTCGGGGCGTTGAGATGCTGTGTCCACGCTCTCCGGCGTACCAACGTCGTTAAGGAAGTCGAGAATCCGTTTTCACATTCCTGGTAAGAACCTGATGTCCAGTTTATCTTGGGAGCATTGAAGTGGATCATAATAAGCAGATGAGTGAAGTGTTGTAGTCCTAGGAAGTTGCCCAGGTTCATAAGAGAAGTGTCATCGTCAGAAATGTCGGATGAGGGATAACGGTAAATGACCCCCACTAGGGGTGAGTCTAGGCCATATCAGTCGAAGCCACAGAGCATCACATTTATCTGAGGACTGAAACCCACTGATAACGTGGATGTTGGGAGATGTTTGTAAAGGAAAATCGCAGAACCTCCCATTCTCCCTCGGGCGGAGTCAGCTCGGTAAACCGAATACTCGAGGCCCTCAGTTCACCGTCACTGATGTCACCTGTAAGCCAGGTCTCCGTGGAAACAAATATGTAGGGTTGTGTGTCATGAGTTAACTGTCTGATTTCCGGTAATTTATTAAACAAACTCGGATAATTCGTGTACATGTACTTGAGAACTACTTTCCCACATAACTTGACAAGAAAAGAGATAGGTGAATGCGAAAGAAACTTGGGAAAGGACACCTAGAATTGAAGATGGTGGTGGGGTCGGGCTCGGTTTGTGCTACCGAGTGGCTCTGTTGGCCCTGTTGTGTGGCTGCGGACGCGCCGTCACCGCTTATGCGTATGTCAGCAATCTTACAGGATACTTGACCAGCATTTTCGGTGTCGCAACTTGCGGCCTCTGCGCCCCTGCCAAATTCCCATTTTTCGGAGAGTGTTTGGGATTCTTCACTCACGAAAAATTTGACTTTTTTTCTTTTGAATGCAGGCCTTAAAGGGGGGCAATGTGCGCTGTTTAATGGGCTCGCCGATAGAAATACCCTGTGAGACGGACAAACAATATACTTTTTGAGTCACAGGCGGTGGCCCCAGCATTCCCCTATCCTTCCGAATTCTAGGAAGGAAAAATTTCCCACGAGGCTTATTGGTGGTTTTTGGCTTAGGTAACTCGGGAGAAGTCCCAGGTAGTATGCCTTCAACAATGGTACCCATGCTTGAGGAGTCAGTTGTTGGTATGGCGACTACGGATGCCGCATCCCTGCTTTCGTCCACTGGCACATAAGTCGGAGTGGGTATTATTGAGAAGCTGTAGTTTCTGGTCTGCCATGATTAGTGACTTGGTTTTACTCCGCTGTTTACGTCACGCACATTTTTGCCGAAAGCGATCAAAAGACAAGTCTTTCAAGTGGGCGTTGGCGGATTTGAAAGCTGCCGTTTTTTCCAGTACATTCTTGAGACTAAGCATGCCTGGCGAGGTTACCAAGAGGCCCAGTGACATTTCGGTTGTCTTAGCACGTAGCGGGCTCGCCAAGGTTGGCAACGTCCGGCGGTAATAGAGAAGTTAGGACTAACTTGGCGAGCTCGGTTGGAGAGGACGTTGAGGGGAATTGACCCCAAAAAACAACTCTCTTATCTCTGAGAGCTCTCTCTTTCGTATTGACTGCTGCCTCCTCTATCTGCGCAGTTGATAAGGCAGCCGCCTTCTTGGTGGCTGCAACCCCAGGGAGAGCGACCGCCATGTACTCATTTAAAGGCTGAAGTTCCAACTCCACTTCTGACAAGGTCCGTTTGTATTTCCCCAACCAACTCTCCATGGAAGAAATGGAAAGGCAAGCTGTACCAAGCAGAGTCCCGCATTTACAGCCGCAAGTTTTCTGCGTTGGTTCACTTTTCGTGGAGCGCGCGTGAACAATCTGCGGCAAATCGGAGCCCTGATTTTCGTCGAATATGCAACTCATGCATATAAAGTTCAGGGCTGAACAGACAAGGTGTTTGTACCGGTGTTTATATAGGCCAGTGCATTTGGAGTGATATGTAGGGGACTTACCCAACAAGAAGTTATAAACGCCGACATTCAATGATTTGGTGACCCAAAAAATCCATCGGGTCTAATCCAAAAACGCATTTCATCGGGTTTAGTGTCACGCCATACTGATCAAAGCGTTCGAAAACTGCACGGAGGTGTAACATGTGTTGATGCGCATCCTTGCTCACCACCAAAATGTCATCAAGATACACAAACACAAAGCGCAAACCACGGATGACTTGGTCCATGTACTTTTGGAAGGTCTCAGCTGTATTGCGCAACCCAGATGGCATTCGGACGAACTCGTACAGTCCAAACAGGTTGTTGATTGCCATCTTTGCTACGTGCCCTGGTGCCTCGGGAATCTGGTGATATGCCCGAACCAGATCAAGCTTCGAGAAAATGGTCATACCATGTAGACCGATGGAGAAAACTTGAATGTGAAGAATTGGGTGCCTGTCTGAAACGGTGGCGTTGATTAGGGCGCGATGACCACTGCACGGACGCCAGTCGCCGGGTGTGGTCTTAGGTACCATATGCAAGGGTGAGGCCCAAGGGCTGCTGGAGGGCTGGATGATGCCGAGTCGCAGAAGATTTTCGAGTTCAGCTTTGGCGACTTCGAGTTTCTCAGGTGGCAACCGACGTGGGCGAGCGACGGTAGATGGTCCTTTTGTGGTAACGTGGTGGGAACCGTCGTGTTATACTTTTGACAGTGAGCCTGATGGATTGATAATGCGTGGGAACTGTCGAAGCAGAGTTGCAAAACTTCTGTCTGGTAGGGCCGAACGTAATCCTAATGAATTAATCGATGTGGCCTTCCCGTGTATGCACAGAGCTGTTGTGCTGTCCAACAGTTTCCGACTTTTTACATCCACCACGAATCCAAAGGAGGTGAGAAAATCAACACCAATGATGGGATGTTGTACATCTGCAACGGTAAAAGTCCGAGGGAACTGCCGACGGAGACCAAGGTCGAGAGTGAGTTATGCCTCTCCGTATGTCTGTATGGCGGTACGGTTGGCGGCCTGTAGGGTATACGACACTGGTTTGAGGTTATGTTTGTCACCAGTGGGTGGAATAACACTAACCTCAGCGCCCGTATCAATGGTGGAATTGAGGGACCTCGAACGGTTGAATACATAAAACAGGCGACATAAGTAAGGGCCAGTGGCAGCCGTCGCCATTACTGACTGACTAGGTCGTTTCCCGTCTGATTCTGACAGTTCCGAAAAGGAACAAGGCTGATTGAAACGACGTGCACGCGTATCAAATCGCCGGCGGTAATAGCACATATTCCTATCGAATTGTCGTACGCGCGACCTGCTTTGTGGGTGGGAATTTGAGCGTGTTGGTGACCGTTTCCCTGCTAGCAGTTCCGTTAGGGTGGTTAGCTGCAAGGACATCTGTGAAAACTGCTCTCTCAGGTTCAAGAGGAGGAGCATAACTGTGGTGTATCTGGTCAGCCAATTCTGCTAGTTCTGTCAGCGGTGTGTCCCTCTCCAAAACAGCCAATGTGAAACAGGGGTCGCGAGTGAGGTTCTGGAGCCACAACTCTTGCAACACCGTCTCGTTGACAGTCTGTTTGTTCGACAACTGAGTCATGTGCCGAAGCAGCTGCGAAGGGGTGCGATCTCCCACTTCGACGCCGGCAAGGAGCTCACGGAAGTTGTTTTCATCAGAAGCTACCATCCCGTCAATGATGGCCGTTTTGATGATGATTATCTGCTGGACGCCCGTAAGTAATATCTGCAACTTCCGCCACCACAGTCTCAGGTGAGTTCACGACGACGTAGTTTCACATGGTACGCTGTGAGTGGATTCGCCGAAGGTCAGAAATAACGTCGATTTGTGTGACCCACAGTCTAGAGTCTCCACTGCCAAACTCAGGGAGTTTAATCAAGACAGTGTTCTTCGAAGAAGTCGTTTTCTGTTCAATATTGGAATGCACAGTGATGGAGAGAGAAAAGGTAGGCTTGTGGAGAGGATTATAGAAGGAAGGCTGCCAAATAAACAAAACTTTGGCAATACACGTGATGAAAGTCAACACACGGGCTCACCAATTTGTAGGGGACTGACCCAATAGAAAGGTACAAACGCCGATATTCAGTTCAAAACGCAGTTGTCGAATAGCTCGATACAGGCAATTCCAATCTATGCGGAACAGGAACACCAAGGATATGAGACGCGCGCACCAAAAGTATATTGCTAAGCAGAACCAGTTCAAACAAGTGATGTTCAATCTGTACGAGGAAAAGTGGTGCAAACTGTATTCAAAAATGAAGCGGAATATGAAAGTATCTGCAATACTATAAATACCACCTTTGGGATTGGTAGCACTGCATGCCGTTTTGTTTGGATATTTGGCCCCCCTATCCGCCGCAAACGCTCACCGCCTCAGTCAGTGTTTGCTGAGTCTTAGTACTACTAGATCTGACCCGGGTCACTGTCATAAGCAACAAGCAATATACGATATAGAACGGATACAGAAACAGATACCATGTAACCCGAAACTTTCAATCAGTATGTTATTCAGTAACGAGTAACAGTGAAAGAATGCACTTTTTTGATGCTCAGGGCACCAATAAGACAAAAATATGAGTTGATAACAACAGCAAGAGAATTCAAGCCGAATTTTGAGTTACGCGCCAACCGGAGGTTCCACGCACTTTTCGTTTGGCGTGCTTTCAAGTGCCGCCGAGTAGGTTGTAGCCCACCTCGCGCTTCTTTCCTTCCTCCTCTTGGTTGCTGCCGTTGATTCCAGACTAGGCTGGAGCTAACTACTTATCACATTTACGAACATTGCTGGAAATATACGGTTTGTTTCCTAACCCTTCTGTGTCTTCTAATTCGAAGCCTGTTGGGACTACGTTTGGATTGCTCTTCAAAAAAGGCGTTTCAAATTGTTATTAGACGAGGGTTTAAAGCATACCCACTTTCCCACTACAAACTGATGACCCCGAATGTTAATCCATTCTCTTTCAGCACTTTAGTTCCGGTTCACTACGAATTAGTGGAACCTAGGAATGATTTTTTCAGCGCTTTTCCTTCGGTCGCCATCGCAGCTTGGTGAACGTTATTAACAAACATTTCTTTTTTAAACGTGTCACAATTGCTTCGTCATTACACATTGGCGAACTCGTTCCCAATGCTTTCTTTCGGCGCATTATTAGCTTCGCTCCCAACACGAATTGGTGAGTCCGTTTCTTTTTGCTGGGTTCCCCTAGCCCAAATTAGGTGCAGTAATTCGGTGACCCCCAATTTAAGCACGTTCATCGTGTACTTTTAGTGTTGTTACCAGTTTCATCATTTTCGTCATTTATTGCTTATCCTTAGGCTTGTCCGCGTTCACATTTTACACGCTTTCACCGTCATATTTTGTTAATGCGGCAACAGGTAATAGGCAGAATCACCGATAGCACTAAAATCCTCGATTTCCACTGGTCACCATATTGTTTCATCGCTTTACAATCCCCGCCCATCCGGTTGCCTCGTTTACTAACCCTGCGTCTAACGGAGGGTACGTGCCACACCTGCTCAAGCAACCGCGCACAGTTTGAGCACCATCACGAAATCAAACTTTCACGCCTAAATGTTTTCGTAGGTTTTTGGTAGTTTTCACTTGCATTTGTTTCGCTGCTTCGTTGCATAACCGCGAAACTCATCTCATTCGAGATCGTTTCTTGTGTACGCCGCTATCATTGTCTGGTCATACGGCTATTTAGCGTCTCTGCGGAAAATTTAGTCTTTCCAATTCATGTTGGTCTCCTAGTACATTCACCTAACAACGTCCGTCAGTTTAACCTACTTCACCATGGGACTCAGTAGCCAACGCGGCTGTACTGACCTATCTTGACCCCTAATCCTATTGCCACACTGCGGTCGACTAACTGATTCAGCATTCGGTCTGGTTTAATACTCATGGGTCAACAAATCTAGCAGCTCTGGTTATATTGGTAATTTCTCGGATATCTTTCCAAAGGTGTAGCTCTTACAGTCGTAAGCGGCACGGTACACACCTCGGATTGAACGTCCTGTCGGCTCAAACCAATAGCACTCGCCACAGCGTCACTTTTCGATAGGTTATTCTCGCATGAGATCAGATAACTCAACCCCTGAATGCAGACTTCTGGCATGGGGAATTCACCGGACGCACCAACATGTTGTTTATCTCATTTCCGCTGCGACATCCTCATCATTTATAACCGACTCAGAGACAACGTCTGTCGCTGATTCCTACAAGTGCAGTTTTCTGCCACGGCACATCTCAGCCGGCATCGGACTCTGCGACGTTGTAAGCACTACCTAACGCGGGTACTGTAAGAGGAACACGACTAGCATCACTGTTCTCGCTGCACGGTCGCTCCTCATTACTCATTGGTGCACAACCACCTTCGATCACTACTGCTTATTTGACTCCCAGCATCCCATCAAACGCTTTACTAAGCCATCAGAGATTGTGCACGTTTGTGACGAACCATTCACCTTGTTTGTGCATACCATGGATACCTCCAGGCCAACAGCATTTCCCACTAAACGATTGGACAGAATACACTACCGGTACCAAACCTACGCCACCTGCTTCATCCCAATCCAATTAGCGTCCATTCGCATGACTTGTCTGAGAATACTCGCTGGTTTAGACATAACCTACTTTTCCTAGGCGCTGTAATTGACCTGTTTGTCGATATTTAACCTAGGCGCATTCATTGCATATGGTTTTTCGCACTTACCAATCTTGAGATTGTTATGCTGAATTCCAATAATTTAAGTGTATATCCACTGGAACTTGACCTACGCCACTATGGTAAAAAGCTCGTCCTTTTGAAAATGTTTCAAAAAAATATTACAAAACTTTTTGAAAACAAACAAACCGCTCAGTATATAGCATACTTTCAACTTCTATCCCAAATGAATTACATATTTCTTTCAGGCTGCCCGCTCCCCTTAGGATTGTTTACATTCCAGACATTTTGAAACGCGTGAACATGTTTGCTGGACTTCTGAAGACCTCGTCCGAAGACCGTTCAACAGAAGTCCTATCAAGCTTCTATTTTCTAGTCTACGGCAGACGTTCTATACTGACTGCATTTGCACACGTTGCACTTTGCACATTTCAGGGTTTTTACATTTTAGAAGCCCAGCGGATTAGGAAGTACAATTATGCTACCTATGTCGAGTCTCTGTCAGCACCCAACTGACATACTTGGACAGCATGGTTGTGCAGTAAGCAACTAGCAAATCGACCAGGGAAAATCTCATCCGCTGTCCGCTCTGCGCCCTACATACACGCATTCATTCAGCTGCAGCGGCCTCCTAGAATAGCTCAACTTTTGTTGGTATATTGCTGTACAATTTGATACCTTCTGATGAAGTATGTCTGTTTAGCCCAATTGCATGCCCTATTTCCGCTAGCGTAAAAATTTCTCACTTTTCCGTTTCGCGCGCTACACACGGGACGCTTACTGACTGTACGACTTCTTGCTTTTCGGTCGTAACAATACATAAAATACTGCGCTGTTTGTTGTGTTCTGAATTGTTGCCATCGGGTAACTCATCGATTCTGGAGTGACTTTATGGGAGAGTTCCCACAAACTGGTGAGCCCGACAGTAGCGTTTTCGCTGAAATTTGGTTCGCCATTTTTATTCCGTGATCCGGCGTATTTTATCGTCGTATTTTCGTCTCACACTATTTGGTGAGTCAGTTCCTTGGTGTAATTTTTAAACATGGCGTTTTATTCTTTTTACTGACCCTATTTAATTTTGGGTCATATAGTAGGCTTGATCGCATTTTCATATTTATTCACCTACTCCGTATTCCCGTTTTTCCATATTACAAGCTATCGAGCGTTTACCATGTCTGGCGAGGATATCAAGCCCTAAAATTTCCATACTTTAATCGCAGTTACTCTAACAGTCCCTCCATTCTTGGAGATGGATCCCCTACTGTGGTTTCTTCAATTTGAAGCCGAGTTCGTTAACAACCGAATTTCGTCTGACCAAGCGAAATTCGGTAAATTAATGTCCAGGCTTCCGAGGGAATTGACAGTGCAATTGCGTGACATCTTCCTCATTCAACCCGTGAAACATCGCAATGACACCTTTAATGATCAAGCAAGTAACCCCATCAGAGGAGACTCGCTTACAGCAGCGTTTCAGCGTATTACAACTGGGTGGCAAACGCCCCCCTACGTTGATTCGTGAGATGCAGCAACTTCCCAATGGCTCCCAAAAAGACGAGTCACTATTGCGAGAGCTGTGAATGCCGAGGCTGCCGTAGACAGCCCAGGCTATTGTGCCCGTGGCTCGCTCACAACTGCCACCAGAGGCTGCCGAAATTGCTGACCAAACAGTCGAGTTCTTTTAACCATCGCTGCATGATTCCAACGATCCCAGAGTAAGTACCATTCCTACGACCCCAGCCACGAGACAGCTTGCAGGTTCACACCCAGTCGACTTTACGGATGTCGAAGCCCTATGGGCGGAAGTGGCTGCCTTACGCGAAGAGCTAGGCGATATGACCATCAGCCGTTCCCGAAGGCGATCTCCAAGGCGTTGGCGTACCAGCAGGTCGCCTCGTCGACGCAACTCACAGCCTCATAAAGGTTTCTGCTAGTACCATAAACGATATGGTACCAAAACCACTAGATGTACAACCCTCTGCTCTTTTCCCTCATCGCTTCAGGGAAACAAGACCGCCGACGCGTAATGACGACAAACGTCGCCGGTGCATCCAACCCTATTCGCTTTATGTTTGTTCGTGATCTCTCCACAGAGACCGCATTCCTGGTAGACACAAGAACGCAGGTTAACGTAGTCCCCAAAACCCATCCAAGGTGACGCAATCAGGTGCTCCCTATCTCCGTGCCGTCAACGGCACCGTTATCCGGACTTTTGGCCAACGTTCGCTAACATTGAACTTAGGTCGCCGACGAAACTTTCGCCGGATTTTCGTTGTTGCTGCCGTTCTGTTTGCCATCATGGGTATCGATTTTATTCGGTATTTTAACGTTTCAGTCGATACCCGATACCGAAAGCTAATAGATGTCGTTACACAGTTGAGCTTTAACGGTAATCGCACGACCGTCGCATCCACCAGTTCTATTTGCGCGACGCCAGCTGCTCCACCGCCTTTTGAGGAACTTTTTCAACAGTTCCACCAACTAGTTCGGGCATCAAACGCCGTACCCGCTGTGACTTCAAATGTCACACAATATAAGAACCAAATTTCCGCCCGTATCGACTGGGCCTTGCAGGTTGGCCTTTAAAGTCATAAAGTCGTTAGGGTAGATCTCGAAAACATGCTGGAACTCGAGATCATTTGCCCTTCCGACAGTTCTTGGGCCTCACCACTGCATTTGGTTTCCAAGAAATCAGGAGACTGGCGTCCTTGCGGTGACTACCACGGTCTTAACAGAGTGACAGTCTATAACAAGTATCCTATTTCACGCATGCAGGATCATACGACCTGCCTCACGGGCAGAAATATCTTCAGCAAAACTGATTTGGTCCGCACTTATCATCAAGTTCAAGTGGCGGCGGAAGACATACCCAAGACCGCTGTGATTACTCCACTTGGTCTATTCGAGTTCTTGCGATTGTCATTAGGGTTGACTGATGCCGCCCAGACGCTTTCTACACGAAGTCACCTGCGGTCTGGACTTCGTCTATCCTTACCTCGACGACATCTTGGTTTCTAGCTCCTCTGAGGAGGAGCACCCTTCAAATCTGCGTAGTTTGTTCGAACGACTAGCTAGCTGTGGTATTACACTCAACCCGACAAAATGCAAACTAGGCAAGTCGACCATAGAGTCTCTGGGTCACCGAATTTCAGCCGACGGAATTGCTGCCCTTCCATCCAAAGTTCAGGCCATCCAGGATTATCCTGAGCCTTCTAGTTTCAAGGAGTTTTGCAGATTCTGTCACCCGACAAATTACTATCGTCGAGTCATCCCTCGTTGCGCGTATATAATGCGGCCGACGACCGATCTCCTCCATGGAAGTGATCGTAAACTGTCATTTACTGATTCAGCGCGTACAGCCTTTACAGAGCTTAAAGAGGCTATCTCCAAAGTAGCCCTGCATGCTCATCTAGACCCTAGTGCTCGGTTGTCGATCGTAACCGACGCTTCCGAAACGGCTGTTGGCACCGTACTGCAGCAGCACGTTGGAAGCAGTTGGCAAACCCTCGCATTCTTCTCGAAACGGTTGCAACCCGCTGAGACTCTATATAGTACTTTTGGGCAAGAATTGCTAGCCACCTATCTTACTATCTGCCATTTTTGGCATTCTGTTGAAGGCCGACGGTTCACGGTCTACACTGGCCATGAACCATTGGTGTACTCTTTAAACTCACCGTCAGGCAAGGAATTCCCCCAGGAAAATCAGTCAACCGGATTAAATCTCCCAACTTACGACTGGCAAATGGCATGTCTCGGGTGTCTTCAATCCTGTCGCTGTTGCCCTGTCACGTGTATACCAGGTGAGCAATTCTGTGTTCATTCCTCTCGATTTGGCCGCCATGGCCGCTGCGCAAAAAAGCGACCCCGAGATAGAGCAACTCCGCCAACATAGCTCTCTCAAAATACAGCCTGTTTCCTTGACTTCCTCTGAGGGCACCATCCTGTGCGATGTTTCACAAGGCGTACCTAGGCCTGAAGTGTCCCCATCGTTTTGTCGTGCAGTGTTCAACGCACTGTACAACCTGACGTACCCTGGCACAAATGCTTCGGTGGAGCCCATTACTAAACGCCTTGTATGGTCTAAAGTGAATCACGACGTCCGAAATTTAGCTCGTTGCTGTTTGGAATGCCAACGTTCTAAGGTTCATGGGCATACCAAGAGCCTCAACGGTGTCCTCCCGACACCTGACGCACGTTTTCATCACGTGCACGTCGACCGACCTCCAACGGCTTCGTTTTCTTCCTGACATGTGTCGACCGTTTTAGTACGTGGCCGGAAGCAGTCCCACTTCACGATTACGCTTTCAAAACGGTGGCTCGCGCACTTTGGGAACGTTGGGTAGCCCAGTTTGGTTGTCCTGCTTTGGTGACTACTTACCGTGGTTCTCATTTCGAGGGAGTTTCCACACATCTCCTTAATACCCTCGGGTGCAAGCATATACGCACTACAGCCTATCACCCGGAATCCAACGGGATGATAAAACGTTTTCATCGTCAGTTGAAATCAGCTCTCAGTGCGCAGTCGAATCCTTCCTGGCAAGAAGCTTTACCGTTAGTCCTTCTTGGGTTGTGGAATACCGTCAAGTTTATACCGACTCAACTTGTCTATGTTTGCGCTCTACGTTTGCCCAACGAACTAGTGTCTCCTTTGGCAACCAAAACTGTCGATTATGGGAAGTAAGTAGCATGCCTGGCGAATCACATGCGGCGGTTACGTCCAGTGCACCCACGGGAGCGGCCGTCACCCGAGTATTTGCACGAGAAGCACTCCTCCTGCTCTCACGTCTTCATACGTGCAGACGGCTCACGCAAGCCTCTGCAACCGCCGTATACAGGCCCTTTCCGCGTGTTACAACGAGGTGAAATGTCTTTCGCAATCGAGCGTGACGGCAAACGGGAGATCCTTTCAATTGACCGAATTAAAGCCGCGTTCACTGAAGAAGATAAGCCCAGTGTCACCCCTACACCTGTAGCTTCGACGTCTCATTCTGAACAAGCGTCAAACGCACCTGAGTGCAGCTCCATACCTTCCCCTATACTGCATGATCGACACGGTAGACGCGTACGAAAGCCTGTGGGGTTCGCTGAGTACGTTGGCGTTTTCTGCGTATAAAATGCTCGTTTATCATAACTGTCCTTTCACCATTATTGAATGTCAACTTTCGGCATATACTAGCACGTTTTCTCCGAGTTTTTCTGAAGCGTGATCTTAGAACAACTGGCTTGCATTATAAGTCAACAAATGGAAAGGTATCAGATCTCCAACGGACTACTGATGACGAACGATCCCTCAACACAGTGAGTCTGTTTCTTCTACCGCGTACAGGTGTTTCACCGTTCGTTCAGTTTTAGATCACCTGGACTTGGCGCAATGGAGATATAACTTTTGAAGACAATCGTTTAGCACTGAGTTAATCTACCTCCTCTGTTTTTCCCTTGTGAGTCTTTTGGGGCTAGATAGCCCGCTGCAATAGATGTGCACCGAGAACTAAATAACCCAAATAATCCAAATAACGGACTCAATAGGCGCACCTTTGATCTGCGACCGACCATCTTATGGACTTCTTTCCCCATTATTTTCTTGTGCTTCTTTTTAGCTGAACATTTACCTAGCAACGGACACTGCCTTTTTGGTCATTCCATTGTTGCACGTCTGAATAATGAGACGAAGCCTCCTTTTTACCCCAATAGTCACCTGTGGAAAGCCTTGTAGCAACCTCCTAGAACAGCTCAACTTTTGTTGGTTTTTGTTGTACAATTTGATACCTCCTGATGAAGCTTGTTTGTTTAGTCCAATTGTATGCCCTATTTTTGCCAGGCTGAAAATTATCCGCAAGGAGTAAGATCTGATGTTAAACAACAAATTTACCAGCGATCCATG
Organism: Paragonimus skrjabini miyazakii; assembly: GCA_014338405.1. Lineage (NCBI taxonomy): Eukaryota > Metazoa > Platyhelminthes > Trematoda > Plagiorchiida > Troglotrematidae > Paragonimus > Paragonimus skrjabini miyazakii. The sequence continues at coordinate 37,872 of JTDE01006297.1, forward strand.
AATATCTGGCAGTATTTCGGCGGTACCGCTCAAGAATTTGCAAATGGTTGGATTTCGCAACAAAAATGATGACGACCGTTGAAAGGTTTGTTTTAACCGGCCGTTTAATGATATGTCATTCATTTGGCGCCAAAATTAAGAATAATAATTGTAACAGCAATGGCGTCAATCAAACTACGCGCCTAACAGCTTTTGCCTTTTCCCTCTCCCTTCCAGGTTTCGCGACAGCCACGTACCTTGACCAAGCGAATGAGGCAACAACGGAGGAGAACAATTATTGATTGTAAAACGTTTTGTAAGACGTTTTGTGGGCTTGTACACAACTCTTTTACCATCACGGTGTCGTGCTTTTGTTTTACATGTGTTGTTGAATAAACGCTTTCCACGAATTACTGTGTTCAATTGGGTGATTGTGAATACGGCTTCCTACTCACTAGTTCTGTGACTAACTGTCGTACTATCCATTTCAGCACGTGGACATTCCGTCCTTTGCATAAGGAAATACTATTTATCATGTGAGTCTTTCAACTGCGGCATATTACATAATGGTGGGTGTTGTGGCTGGACATATGCGATTTCATTTGAAGTAGCTGTTTATGTTCGATTAATAGTTAACCGTTCTATGTTGATAAATGGTTTATTGTTTATAAATTTGATTTTGGGCGATGGATTATCTTCAGAGATTCAAAGATCTGTTGGAGGATGGGGAATTTTCTAGCTTCCAGGTTTTTTGAAGTTGTTTGGAAGAATATATGAAGGGTCATAATGTTTTCTACGTATTTGGTTCAAGCAAGACATCAAGCATTGGACGTTCGAAGTATGATAATGTAAATGTCAGTACTACTGAGGTTACGTGGTGGATGGCGTACCCGTGTACTAAGCA
>JTDE01006298.1:0-20070 GCA_014338405.1 Paragonimus skrjabini miyazakii
GTCGCCCACGCCGTTCTCCATCCGCTCACTGTGGGTTTTTGAACGCACCTCCACCTGTCTTGGGGTATTCCGTCGAGAGTTGGAGCGCTCGCACTTTCTGCCTGACAGTCCCCCACAATAGGTCCTCTGGGCAAATGACAAAACAAAACTGTCACACACAACAGCATGGTCCGAGTCCAGGTGGTTACTCCAAAAAGCACGGCAGTCCTTAAACAGAGTGGTGCCACCTGTAACTAACTGCTATATGATCCAACTGTGTCTACGGCTAAGTAGCACACGGAGGTCTCCAAGTAACACAGTGCTTCTTCCGGTGTTGGAACGTGGTGCTCTAAATACAGAGACCATGGAATGCGCACAGCTGCAGCAGTCTTTCGCCATTGTCAGTGCGTTGTGCCCGAACACCAAACATACCTCCTAGCCGCTTCTCATCCGGACAAAGACGACCAAGTTGAGCATTCAAATCGCCCGCTAGTATGATGATGTCTGAGTGTTTAGTTTGCCTCAGAAGGTCAACGAGGGCATCATAGAACGCATCCTCGGTAGCATCCGAACAGCTGTCCGTTGCAGCATACGCCGATATAATGAATACACAACGCCTTTCTGAGTTCCGTCGACAGACTTTTATCAGTGTATTGAGTCTGATAGCGCACAAGCGACTGTTCACTGGGATCCAATCGAGCAAGCATTGCTCCGCTCTGGAACTCAGTGCGATTCCCATTCCAGCTTGACCACGAGATTCAGCTTCGGTGTCACCCGAAACCCTGAGATAGAAGCGCTTGGATCGACAGTTATCTAGGGGTGAGCTCAAATGGATAGCCGTGCTAGAATCGTAGACTCGCGTCTTTGACACATAGCACACATCAAGCTCCAGACTTGAGAGACTACTTGCCAAAGCAACTTATTGGCCGACTTGTCGGAGAGTGCGGACATTGAAGGCACCAATGTTTACCAATTTTCTTGGCCTCAGTAAACAATTATCGCCCGAAGGCATATGGAAGGCAGAAGAAATAGGGGGTAAAACAGTAGGGAAAAGTCGAGATCGGCTAGTAGTGTTACTGTCGGGAGAACGATAACTACTTATATTTCCCGGTCGTTCAAGCCGCGGAATGGGGTTGACTTGAGGGACCCCACCCTGAGTCTCTGACTCAAAAGTCTGACCTGCGAGACAACAGGATACAGGGTTTTTTTGAGGGACCCTACCCGGAGCCAATGACTCAAGAGTCTGACTCACTTGGCAGTGAGTGGCTTGCCTAGCCCGAGGGCACAGTGGATAAGACAATGATGTCTCATTCTGAGCACTGCTGTGCGCAGTGGATGTACTCGAAGCTCCCTCAGGCTTTTGAGAGATAACACATGTTTTTCGACCGTATTGGATAATACGCCGGCGGTCACGGTCAACCGTTGGGCGATCGGAGTGCTCTTTGTTTGAGGGTACTTTTCCTAACCACGTTCCTCCTGATACAGAAGACAGCAATGCCGCAACTATAAAAATAGTTCTGCTGTATGCCCATAGCATCGTGACTCACTACCTAAGCACTACTATGCGGCCAGTAGTGCGACATACAATCCTATGAGTGTAACTGCTTTTCATCTGACTGCTCTCCTTTGGCCTGTCTGACAAGGTTGCACCTGGAAGGACCGGAGTCCTAGTCAGCATAGCCCGCCGGATCAAAACAGTACACAAGCCCGACCACCTCGCCAAGGTAGCAGTATAGGTCGGGACAACCCACGTCAGTCCAATATAATTTGCATCTATTCGCTGACATTGTACTATGAGCATGCTCATGACCGAGACGGTAGCGCATTCGCGACCGCATTTACTGCAATGTCATTGTTGTATACGCGTCAAAGCTGCGTTCTGATTGGTCGTGTCTTCAATGGCCGACAGCTTATTCGTCCATGCATATAAGAATGGGGCTACCGTTTGTAAATGTGACACTATAGTTTTCACTTCTCCTGAGTCATATGTTCTCTCTACCGTTGTCATAGTCTGTAAGGCTTACTGCTGATTGCACACATATAGGAATGCAACAGTCATATAATGGTGTCACCAAGAATCATGACAATATTGGTTTCGTTGCGTACCGTACACTTCACTTCTCGGCCGCACAAATACCGCTTACAGAACCTTCAGACGCCCGTCCGGTTCAATGCTAACTATTCCTAAAATCTAAAATCGATATTGAAACGTGAAAGACTTACCTGGATAACCACCTGGCATCTCTGCCTTTGGCCATCAGGGTTTCGCTTACCTGCTTTCACTAACCTTTACAGTACCCACTTCGTCATCCGTCCGTCCTTCATCCCATAGACGTATCCGAGCCAACCAAACTGATTGAGCATCATTACGCCCTCAATCCCGTCCGTGCTCGCTCACCGCAGTACCTCAGTGTTGAGAGCAATGTCCGACCACCGGATACCCAGGATGCGTCTTAGACATTGCATCTAGAAGAGGCCCAAATACAGTACATTCCGTCGATACAACATCCATGTTTTACTGCCATACAGAAGTGTGGACAGCACCGTTGGACAGTAGACAAGCGGCTTGATTCTCGTTTTCAGGCTACGGTACTCCCAGACACATTTTTCAAGAGATACAAAGGTGTTGTATTCAGAGCAGTCTGATTGGCCAACTGCATGGCTAACTTGCATTCGATTAGACACAACAAAAGGCAACACTAGTCTTTGCCACACGAGCTCGTAACTCGCGGTCCCGGGACAAATCTGTTGATGGATTATTTTCCAAGTAGCCGAAGTCTGTAGAGCTGTCCACATTGTCTCCATTGATACGGATTACAGGTTTAACACTGTGCCTTTGACCGAAGAGGGCTGAAAGAAAAAAACTGTCTTAGTCCTGTTGATATCTAAACCATACGTGAATGCCGTGGTTGTGAAAACCGTGGTCAGTCACTGGAGTTCCTCTTCGTCGTGCGCAAATATCGCATCATCATCTAAGAACAACAGAATGTGCATCGTTGAACAATGTAGCCGACTTGGGGGGCCTAAACGTCGATTATTCAACAAGCGGCCATCCGTGTGGTATTCAACTCCCACATGTCCTCACACATCTGAAGATCACCTGTTAGTATCGCGGTCAAATATTAACTAGGACACACGCCTGTTTCACGCCAGTGGCAATGTCACAATCACCAGAGGTCGATCCACATGATTGTACAAACTGACGAACTTACTTGAACATCTAAACGTACCAGTCACCGTCCACAAAATCTCACGTCTCAAGGAATCAAACACTCTGGTAAAATCCACGAAGACATACAGAGGCTAGTTGCATTTACAGTACTTCTGCTGGATCTGTCGAGCAGCGAACACCATGTCGATCTTATTGTGACTCGTCCGAAATCCAGATTGTTCCTCAGGAACATTGACCTGCAGAACGTCAGCACCGAGTCGGCTCTGCAAGATTTTGCTATCACCGTCCCTGCGCAGTTCAGTAAGCTGATGCCCAAATAGGTGTCGGTGTTTCGTACACCACACTGTCCCTTAAACAAAGGTACAACCAGGGCATCCTTATACTCTTGAGGGACCACTTCGTGCTCCCAGATGGAGTGAACCGAATGGAGCAAAGCACATTTCTGAACTGGGTCACTGTGCTTCAGACATCCTTCTGCCAGCCAATCTTCATCTGCAGCCTTTCCGTTGCACGGTTGTCTAATAGCTCCCTGCGCATTCTGATACATACGAGTCAAGACAAATGAAGCTTTGACATTTTGTTGTGGCAGGTCGTTCACGGTCTCCTAATCAGCGGAAGCCGTCCGATTTGGCAAACTATCAGATTGCTTGCGTCAGATTTGCATATTGTCCTTCGGTAGAGTGGATGAAAATGCAATGTCCCCGTCAGACTGCTACAGTAGACTGGAGGGATGAACCAAAAATGGTCATAGGTGAATCATAGAACCCCTTGTGTTGTCGGTGGTCGAAGGAGCCCTGCAACAGCTCACTTTACTTCCTCCACCGGTCGTCCTTGATTCCGCAAACAACTCTGGCCAGTTGATGGCGAGCATTCCGGAGTGGTGCTCTCTTACCTTCATTGTCAAGATCCATTGTGGAAGCGGCAAATCCCGCAGTCTTCTCTCGTATCAGGTCGGACATAAATGCATTGTTGTCGACGAACCAGTTCGGAGGTGTCTTAGGCTGAATACCGATTTTATCGATAGCTGGGGGACAGGTTAATTCCTTAAGGTTTTGTTGACTGCGATCAGGATTATCGGATACGGAAACGTCTTTCAGGCGAACGCAACTGCACACTGGAAAGTAGTCTTCCTGTTTCAATTTTTCAATCATTTGACAATCAACTTCGGCTATTGTCCAAATGATCTACAACAAGCATGCCTGTTGACAGGATTGTACCACCTGGTCCTGACAAGCCTGTGGTCCGTGCCACATTCAGCTTCGTGCATCACAAGTGTGATACGCACTTCAAAAATGTCACGCAATCGCACAATCACGGAATCGGGCAGATGGTGGTGTAGGTAAGTCTAGATCGTGAAGTCGCTCACACCCATCTGAAATTAGTTACTTCTGAGAGCCAAGCACAGAGTAACACACAGGTAGAGCAGACGACCACCGTCCTCACTGACTGCATCAACTCTGTGGTGTCCGAGGATTCCCGACCAGGCTGCAGAACCACATGCAATTAGCGCGTTCAGGTTACCCAGAACAAACAGTCGGTCGTCCATCAGTGCCGAGCAGACTATGAAGAACAGCTGATCATAGAACTGGTCATGTGTACCATCTGTATGACATATAACTGGGCCATGAACACTAAAAATATGCCAGACTTACCTCGACTGAGTCATAGGCGCGAGTGTTGGTGGCCCCTTTCGAAAAGAAGCACTAGAATCGAGTTTCGCTCTCGTTGGAGCTCATCAGTAGTGCATATCATTGCTACTGGCCGGACTTGAACCACGGACACGCTGTTCATGAGGCAACCGTGTTTACCACTGCGCCATCGACCTCGCGTTAAGCACGACCGAAATCTCCTACTATTCATCAGTAATCAGATACTGCTCAACAAGTCAATGATTTCTGTGATTTCAACATGCAGAGAATTCCTAGTCGAGGGGTCATCGATTGGAGTTAACAGACAGTAACTGTGTCTTCTATCGAGACGATTGGGCAATCTGATCACTACTAACAAGCGAAAGTGGTTGAGCGTTCACATATGATAATTCGGTCGTGCCTAATATGAGGTCAATGGTGCAGTGGTAAACACGGTTGACTCGTGAACAGCGTGTCCGTGGTTCAAGTCCCGGCAGTGACAATGATATGCACTACTGATGTGCTCTAACGAGAGCGAAACTCGAGTCTAGTGCTTCTGCTGCTCTGAACGGGCCGACTGGAAAGCCTATGGGAATGGGACAGCTGTCATCAACTGTGGGTGATGTTCAATCTATATGAAAACCAAAATCCCCTACTACTCATCAACAATATTGGCTAGCCAATTGATAGGCTAGCCCAAAACTGAAACCCCCACCTCTCGAGAAACTCCAGCAGTAGGACCTAAACTAGGAAGAAAGATATTGAGAATATAATTCAGGAAGTGGTACATTCTGTGGTGTAAAATCATAATGCAAGGTTGGGCTGGAAGGAAGCAGACAAAGCATTCATCATACGGTACACCAACACAGCTAAAGGAAAGGAAGGGTAGAATGTCACAGACTCAAGTTTCTGAAGGGGGGAGCGGGTGAGTTCCAAGCGGCGGTAGTCATTGGTTGATGTGAACAGGGAAAAAAGATATAACTGATTTAACCTACTTGAGCTTACCGTACTTGTTTTCCATTGGGCGACGGTTTACTATGAGTGCGTTGATGAATTACCACTCCAAGGCGGCCAATGCATTCGCGACCGTAAGCGTCACAACGCCATATAGTCATATCACCACGACCTATGGTACTGATGGGTCCCTTGAGTACACCGCACTTCCGTTCACGGTCGCGCAAATTCTGCTCATTCAGTCTGCGGAAGCTAGTCCGGATCATATTTCTCCAGACCGTTCGGTTCAACGCTAACTCTTCCCAACATCTAAAACCGATATCAAAACGCAAAAGACTTGCGTGGGAAACATCTTGGTATCTCACCTTTTGACCACCAGGATTTCGCTTACTTGATTTCAACTGTCTGTGCAGCAGCTCCTTTGAGATACGGTAATCGCTCATCCGACGTACGTGGGGGTGACACACACACAACATCGACCACCACCAACTAGCGGATTGCAGTACATACGAAAAGGTCCGAGAGCTACACACCTATAAATTCAACTCACTCGCATACGACCAACATTATTGCAGAAACAAACAACTCACACACACAAAACCAGACCAGGCAAGAACAAAGCTCGGGTTTAACCAGAACACAACACATTGACACTATGACAACAGGCGTAATTGCCTTTGGTCTGGCTACCACCCTTTGGCCCATCTGACATAGTTGTATCTGTAAGGACCGAAGCCCAAATCACCATAGCTTGCTGGATCAAAACAGCCCACAAGATTGACTACCACGCCAAGATTTTCCTCTCACCTGTGATCTTCATTTATAAGGTCACAACCACGTTTCCGTCACTAGACAGACCATGATGAAAGGTACAGGTGGCTTACAAACTTGTCTTTACAAAGCATATTGGCATTTACATGGTAATCGGATAGGCATTCGAACGTACTTTTGACATATTTGTTATTTACATAGATAATCTGATGCGTCCCCGTGTACACTGGCGACGCTTTCAATTTGTTGTCAGTGCAAACTTTGCGGGCTTGTTTCCATGCCTAGTGAGTTTTTGATCAAAATTGGCCTTTGTTTTTCTTCGGTCATGATTGTGTGTGAAATGTGCCGTTTTGTGTCAAATGTTGCACTTTTTAAGCGTGCCTACTTTTACCATTTCCCGATTTTATTCAATGTATTTTTTGCCGTTTCTTAGTCTTAAGATATAGTATCTCAAAGAGCGGCGTATCTCAAAATATTCAAAAATCCACTGCTGATACTTGCATTTTTTATGCGCGCATGTCTGCAAAGTGTGATACTTTGTCTTTGGCTCAGGGGTTGGTCGAACATTGTAACGATTGGGAATGATCAGTCAAGTTTTCAAGCGCTCAGTCATTGGTTGCTTTTTGATGCCGATTTGTTTCCAGGGCTAGATGAGTGTACAACACTGTGATCTATCCGATGTCTGTCGGATGGATCCAGCCTAACAGCTGGGCACCCTCCAAGTTTTGAACAGGAACTATCGGGGTTATTGGTCATTCCCTATGGTTCACTTGTGCATCAATCTACTGATCATTGAGCAAAATGCTATCGATTGAGAAACAACTAAAGACCTTGAAAAAATATCAGAAGCACATGTTACACAAATCTCAATGGCCATATCTACGAGTGTATCCGGGACACTGGTCCAACGTGTCATTGAACAGCGCTGTTATCAGAGGATATGTTGAAAGTGGGTTGTCTCCAAGTAGGTGTCACTCTCGAGTGGAACAGCTATTCGAGGAGGTCAAGAAAGCTGTTTTTCAGTGATCTGGAAAGACAAGGTAGAATACTTGTCGTTGTGAACATTATTTGTGAAAAAGCAATAAACTTCGCCGAAATGTCTACAATGCAAGTACTTGAATTATCTGAAGAGTGGTTTCGGTATTAGAGGGCCCGTTGTGTGTTGAACCTACATGAGATGAGCTTGATCATTCTTATCCGTTTTCTTAAGGACTGTGACGAAATCAGAGATATTCTGTAGCACATGATGTTGACGTTGTTAAATTCAACTTACCTACTTTATTGCGATTAGTGTTGATGAGACCATAGTAATTTGCCGCGGAAACACGCACAAACACCAAGGTCGAAGGGTTTTGAAGACAGGACGACATTAATTTCATGTTCGACCAGAATTGGATTGAGTTTCCCCTTGGATTGTCGGAAGGCATAACAATCTACGATAGTTCCTTGGTGGGGATGTTCCGTGCGTGTACAGTCACACCCAAAACGCTTGGATCACTCGTTCAGTAAATATCATTTGGTGATCCAAGGTAAACAATAAACTGAACATACAATAGCATCGGAACCTACCGTTTTTTGCTCAGTAACACTGATACTGAGTTTTCTAATATCACACCGATAATTTTGTCTCCAACGCCCGCCTCCGTTCTACAGCCTTTGGATCGAGGGTTATTTTCTGTGTTTAATCATCAGGTTAGTTAAACACCATGACTCACCATTACCAACTAAACAAGTTCGTGGACCAGTTTGGACATTTAACTGACCTTCAATTCAAATTTGTTTGAAATGCCTATGCGATAAATTGCTTTCGATTTTACTGGCAACAAGGATAATGTAGGTTGTTAGTTAGTTGACCTGATGATGATTACAGAAAGTAGGATGTTCGTCTGGCCAACGCTTGCTTTTAATGTCGAAAACAATAACCAGTGTGCATAAGAAGATCGGTCAATGAAGAGTGAGGACTGTATGCTTGCTAACGTTTGCGCAACGATTGCTGCAACTAGTAAGTTCAATTGATTGAGGGCCAGGGGAAGTTTCGTATCCGCACGAACTTCTTTTGAATGCAGAGATCAGAGTTATATAGTGAGATATTAGTAGCCCCGGTGCCGGTAAAAATTTGGACTTCACCATTTTTGATCGATGACTTGGTACTTGGTGGGCAATCTGGAAAGCATCTATCTCATCGACAGAATGATTAAAGTCAATCAACTGATCAAAAATCGTACATGAAACCACTGATGTCGCACCACAGGCAATCAGTATTTGTTGACATCCGTCGTCACTTCGGGTGAATCCCGTCCACGCCGGTTATCAGCAAAATAACTAGTTCGCCTAATCGCCCACTTATTTGGACAGCCATAAAGTCAACATAAACTGTTTGTGATCAGACATTGATAGAAGATACGCTAACTGATGGTTCTTGATGAATTGTAAGAAACATCTTCTAATGCTCTTGGATTACACCTTCAGTCCAACTGGTGTCACAGTTTTAAGACACAACGAGTCAAGTACGCTGAAGTTTGTGAAAATTCTAAATTTTGATGGGTTCTTTAACAAATGAAGCGACCAGGTTCAGCATTTTTTCCTGGCTCTAACAGCACTTGGTATGAGATGGCAAATGAGAAATTCATGTGACAGTCGATCGGCAGAGCAAGTTGGCCAGGCTTTAGCCGTGTAATGGACATCGGCCTTGGGTTTCACTGTGAATATGATTGACCCTGTGAAACAAGGTCAGTTTCATTCTCGATTGTCTGCAGACAGCTTGAGATCACACAATATCCGATGAACTCTCAACTGATGATAGATTGGAGCTGCTTTTGCCAAGTGACAAATTTCGGCCGGATTGAACAAACATGGAACACACATGAAACGTAAAAATATTCCAGCCACTATGGGTTAAAGAATAGACCTTACTGACTAAGTCACTAAACGGCCAAAGTATTTGAATAACATTATAGCACGGTCATTCATTAGATAAACTTTCAAGTTTTGGGTCTTGTTTAGGCTTAGAAACACTTTTCGAAGTCTTGTATTAACAGGGCAACAGATTGTAACGTGTAAAACTCTCTGTGTGTTGCAAATTGAGTAATCCTAGAAACCAGTGTGAATTCCTTACCCAACCAAACGCGACCCTGCAAAATGTGGTATAACTTGACTGTACCGGAACACGTGCGTAAACAGACAGACATCTGGGTTTAACGCTCCTTGAGATTACGGATCCACTCCTCTTTGACATTCTGACGCATTCTACTTACAGCTGGATTGCATCATCAGTTATCAGAACAACTAGGGACTAGCGCTTTATTTCCCGCTAGTCGGTAACGGTGATCAAGGGCATAGTACCATCATAATCATATTTAACTACAATACAGGACGTGAATGCAAAATGTAATCTTTATTTACCTCATCCAGTTATATACTCCGTAACCCTCGGTTACTTTTAGATAGCGTAAGTTTGTGAGTAGTGTAATCATTCATGTAAACCAGATAGCAATAAAGAAGTCTCATGTTGATTTGCTTTCGGTTATTTCATGAGAAACGAGGTTATTATGCCGAAAAATTTGAGACAAACCAATCAGTTGTAAGATGAGAAATCAATACAAGAATGTGACGACTCTAAACTTTTTCATTTCGTATACAACATTTATAGGCTGTAATTGGACAAAAAAGCCCGAGGTCAGCTGTGTCAACTGTTCGGAAAATTGGAGATCTACTACATGTCAGTTGTGTATATTAACAAATACCAAGTTATACAGAAATATGAGCAACCCGATTGGGACACGCGATTTATCAGAAAATTTTAAGGATGATGAGCATCAATGGTTTTATATTCGAGGGATTTGAGTGTTTGTGAATAAACTTTTCACGCCATATACCGTGTGCGTTATCTTTCTCGACAGCTGTATCCAATTTTGGTTTGAAAAGTTTCATGTATTTTTATACTACTTATAACTGAGCCATTTACCCCAAACCTTAAAATGTAACAGATTTCAAAATGTAACACATTCTAGCTTATCCTATAGGAGAGACTTTCTCGAGATTTGAGTGTATTTTTAATGGTGCTGTTGTGTTGCTTGCGACTTGTGTCTAAAATCAGTTTACCAACTATCACTTTCTTTCAAGTTTTTACACAGAAGCAATCACGACTATATTTGGAAAGCATGAACCATTCAGAAATGTTGATAGAAAGTTGTTAAGTTTGATAAGTCAGAAGATTTCTAGTTTAGACTGAGGATGCGTAAACGTGGAGTCGCGACTCCCAGTGGATCATTTTCCATGTGTCTTTTTTCAGACGTACGCAGGTCAATATAACCAGGACTAAACCCAATTGGTCAGGTATGGAGCAGCGCTATCAAAACCTCAGTTGGTATAATAAGAGGTTTGGAATATAACTGTCGATGAATGAAACGATATAACATGAATAGGACTTTAATTACAACAGTCCTGAGAAAGAAAACGTTTAGTATTCTAAATTGCCCTAAACGTTGTGTTCTCACTCCGTTTAGTAAACACATGTTAAACACGATGCCCAAAACGTTGGACTTCATTCTTGCTAATGTGTTGAAGATGAATGATCGCATTATACTACTCGCCAGTAGTCAGACAGAGGCATGTATTTAGGTATCGAAGTGACCGAAGGAAAACGCAAAAATGTACAATGGAGTGCACCCTAGCAATAAATGGTATTTTCCACACATGAATTTGGCACTGACAAGCGTGGCGCCTCGGGATTAATGTTATGTGCAAATGAGTTTTTAGTTGTGTCGTTTTTCTGACTCAAAACACTAAATTCGGTGCGGTTATCTTGGGAGACTGTATTATATTGATTAATCGCTGACTATTCTTGTGACGGTTAACAACTACAACATATCATGGGAATAGTGCTAAGCGGTAGAGTTAAAAACCATTCATTTGTCCGGAGAAACCGTCAAACTGAGAACATAAAACATTTCAGAAAACATTAGAGTTCCGGTTCTTTTTCGTTTAGTAACTAACTTAAATTAACCAGTTTCGTCAATTTCGTTCGATTCTGCACTGCATTTTAAACAGGCATGAAAATGGAATCACGGATACAGTGTTGTGTTATATATCTGTCGTATACCGCAAAGGCGAGTGTCGGTATTTCCAAAAATCCCCTTTCACGCTGAACATTGCTCATAGTCGATAGCAGTTTTTATGTCTCTGAAGATTTTCGACCAAGCCCTTCCGAGAAGGATCAATAAACCCCAGTTTCACTCTCATGCAAATATATGATTCGAGCACTATTTGGTGCTGTCTCAGAAGGTGGTCGCTATATGGTAAGTCATACTGTCATATAAGGACTTTCGGACATAAAGGAGTATATCTGACTGGAAGAACGCTGGGAATCATTGCAGTAAAGCATCATGGTGTCAGAGAGTCTGAAAGTGTTAGCTGATTTCAATAACTTTCCACCTGAAATGGGTTTATTGCGAATACGCATAGTCACGGCGTTCCCACGAGTTTAAGGGGTACATCGATGTAATGCCGGTGTGTAAGCAGATCATGAATGTTCACAGTAGTTCAGAGCAAAAAGACAGTTTCTGTCATTGTGTACAAATGGCCTTGAAAATCCATTATTTGGTTACAACCGACACCGCTAAATGGAGTCGTCCGTGTGTGTTCAGTAGATTTATCGGATCGTAGCCGGACGATTCTTATCACCTTATCGTACCCCGTAGAAACAGATGACTCAGATTGGGGGTCTTATGCAGTGAATAGGACAGTAGAGAAGAACAACTCCGTGGACGTCGACTCCTGATGCAAGCAAGCCTTCGCAATCGGAACACTCGGTCAAGCACCGGGATCATGCATACGGCGAAAATCATAGTCTGGCCAAGCTTTCGGCACATATTTGACGACAATTCAACAAACTTTGTTTTCTGGAAGAAAACTAATTAGAAAACGAGATAAATTAAGGCGAGAAAAGCGGTCTTGCTATTTTCGACGTTGATTAATTTAGTACAATTGGGAATGAACAGGATAAAGTATATTTGACTGGACAATAAACAACAACCGAACTTTTTGAAGAACAGGACGCAATATACATACAAAGTTTAACTATCCACCGTTTGGGTCAATAGTGTTTGTGTTAACAATCACTGTGTGACCAAAGTCTTTGGAACATACCCATCGCGTAAGTACGACATAAAGTTGCAGAGTAACCCCTCACCTTTTCCTCGATTTGCATCATTTCCGGCTGAGGATGTCTAATAAACGAAATGTACATGGTACTTACTCTTACTTACTGGTTGCAAGGACGTACCTATGTCAATATTCGATGCCCACTATGTCGTTCTTCTCTGCTGCCAAGTCACTGCACAAGACCACCAATCGGTGTCATTCTGTGATGGGTGACCAATTCAGCTATCCGATTATTTCAACACCCAGGTGAATATCCCAAAATGGTGATGAGATATGGTCAGAGCTCATAATGATGGGGGATTACGAACGACACGGATGACTGGACGAGCTATCATTCAACGAAGTTAGTCCAAGGGACGAGGAATGGCAAACAAAAAAAAACACGACAGAAAGCGTCGGCCACACACACAAACCAGGCATAAGTGTACACGACGTTTAAATGGAAACAGCCGTGTGTTGCGGACCAGAATTCGAGTTCATAAACGCGAGCGCGTGAATAGCATGGGAAAGTGCGAATTGTTGTCTATTTTACTGAACGATTTTCCATTACAAATCCTTTCCCCTGGGTGCAATAAGCTGATAAAAACTGACTGGTCGACTACTAAAAGAAATCCTGCTTGATCCGACAAATCCATTGAATGCACACAGATACACTCACTAGTGGGTGTCGGTTGTAACCAGATATGTGACTCTCAGGACCGATTGTATGGGTTAGATGACGACCAGCGAACATCGGATGCTGAATGATAGGTTACGGAAATGTTATCTGTTTAGAATTTACGTTAGCTCCAGTTCATGGTTCAAATCGGTGGTCTGTGACTGAGACTAGCCGTGACACTTTTGAAAGTTCATACCTACAACTTATAAGTTGAACATTACTAACAAATGATCTCAGTTATCACGGCACCATAGACTTTCCGGCTAGCCTCATTCGAAAAGAACTCGTCAGTAATGCAGAGACTGGAAAGACCATAGGGATGCGACATCTGAGACCAACTGTGAATAACGTTCGGCTTATATCGACCAAATCGCCTACTGTTCACCACCAACCAGAGCTTACTAAACAAGCAACTGTACTTGGTAGATATGACTTAGGTACAGTTTGATATTCATCAGACCAACTGCCTGAGTTACAAAGTGCGTTGTGATTAGTGTTTGGCATAACCAGCCGCCAGTCATCAAAACAGAGAAGACATATCGCGAAATGTTAACATTTCGATTTACTCTCATCAGTCGCCAACGTAAAACCAGCCAGTGAAACCAGCCAGTTTTGTGTGCTCAGAAGGCGCTGACGCAATCAATCTCCTTGCCATTTAATTGATTGTACTATTAGCGCGTGAAAGGTCAGAACTATGTGGTTGGTTCGTTCAATTGCTGTTGCTACACATAGTTTGTATAAAATTTGCTGGTTTTACGTTGGCGACTGATGGGTAAATCGAAGCGTTAACATCTCCAGATTTATGTCTTCTCTGTTTTGACTAAATGGATTAAGGGAACTCAGTCTTTTAGACAGTCGTTGTTCAAAACAAACAGAACTATTTACCTTTTGTTCGATGTCCAAAGATTGCAATTCAGATGTTCTGATCGTGGATAAAAAACGAAACCTGCTGCCATTAAATTCAGCATCAGCCTAAAAAGTACATATGCCTTTGAGAATCGAAATCATTCATTGCGCCTTTGTTTTTCTATTATTGATTTTCTTCAGCCAACCATGGGACATTTCATACGTCATCCGCTCCCCGGTTTTTGCTTACTGTTTTACGGCTGGTGGCATCCGTTTCAGATTAGTCTATCACAGTGAACAAAGCTAAAGGACGCCTGCCTATAACACTTGCCATAAGTGGTTTGCGATGCGCCATTCGTGGTTCCACTCACATATGACGTTTTCAGTGTAAAACCGAAGGAATAGGACTGGAATGCGTGTGGGTGAAGCCATCATTACCAGCCGGCCAGTAGTGATTAACCAGTTTGTAAACTAGTACGAAGATGGAACCCTTAGACCTGAAACTAGAATGGCAAGATCTCAGTGGAGAAGAAAGATCTTGAAAATATTGAGGCAAGCAGTAGTGCAGTATTGTAGTGTATATTATTGCATTCTAGAGAAAATTAAGATGAAAAAAATTTAAGGTTTAACTGAAAAGCAAACGTTCATCATACAGTGCAGCAACAAAACGGAAGAAAAGAAGGGGATAGTATATTACCTTGCCCCTGGTTTCTGAAAAAGAGAGCGGATGATTTGACAAACGACGGCTGGTTCCAAAGAAAAAAATATTACATACGTAATCTACTTGAGCCTAACACACTTGTCCTCTCTTCATTGACGGTGTACTCTGAGTAGACTGATGCCTTAACAATCCGTGATGACCGGCGCATTCGTGGCCGAATTCACCATAACGGCATACACGTATGTTACCGCGACCTGTGGCACCATTAGTTCTTCTGAGCACCGCTTGACTGAGTTTATGACCGCCCAACTATCACTCACCGGACCTTAGGACGCCCGTCCGAATCCTATACCTCCAGACCGTCGGGTTAAAGGCCTAGCCGGGTTACTAATGTATACAGTACACCGACAATTACCTTCAAAGCAGAGTCGATGCACACTTTTTCCAACAAACATTCATTCGGGTTTTTCACTCAGGGACCCTACTCTATGTTTTAACCAAACTCTTGTTCAGCCGTGCTCGGTAGAACAACATAATTTTATCAGAGTTTGAAATACTTTCCAATGCATAATCTAACAAGTTTTGCAACCTGTCTGTCCGTTCAGCAACTCTGACGGATTTATATAGCAACAAATGCGAACGGAGAACATGCCAGTTTTGGAATTTGAACGATCAAGCGTTACGGCCAACAAATGTCCCAACAGCTCAGATGGCCCGTCTTTGAGTAGGCTTCCTGTTAAGAGTAGATTTTTCCATACAGCTTTTGGAAACCATTTACACACACTGTTGTTTGTCCCACAGCACCAAACTTACTGGTTACATAGTCTCATCACTCCGTCGTTGTCGCCATTATTCGAGGTGGAGTAGAATGCCCTCTACTCCTCCTTCAGCTAATGTCTATCTAGCTGTCAGCGCCACTTTGATAGTCTCACTACAGCTGTGCAGCTAGGATATCGAACACCAAAGCAGCTAACGACAACCATCCTATTCACATTCAGCGAAACGGACTATCTTTGTACGAGTGTGATGATTATGAGGTCAATCCTATTCACTCCAGTAGTGGCCAGTTTTGGGAATAACATATATGGTATTTATATGGAGTTAACAGAGGTTAGTAGAGTAGAGATGATACTCAAACGGCTCGCGTGTATCCAATCTGGCATACTAAACTGTCCAATCCTATCTAGAATTACGAAAAATCACGCCTGATGATGGTATCCCCGACCGTTGTATATGACAATATTTCATTTCACTCGTTAGAATATCATTCATAATGCAGGTAAACATATGTAACAGCGTCATCTATTAATCAGTAACATTGATTTACTTCTTTTGTCTGGGTACACAGCCCGAACTGACTTCACAGTGTCCAAAGCGGCACAGCTAGGGGTGCCAAGGTGAGATAACTAGTTGCATCCGGTCACGCAGCATATCACATGAAAGCAATTCGGGATGTTCGAAGGATTGTGAACAGGGATGTTTTACCTCTTTCAGAGACTTTAACCAAACACTCTAACACTAGAAAGATCCGGAAGTTTGTCTAACAAATATTTATCGGAAAGGGATTTATATTCGACGGTATTTATCACCTGCAAAACGATTGGGATTTATCCATACCCGACAGCCAAAGCTGCTGTATTTGGACTTCCCAGTGTGACCGATACTTGTATCTTTTGAGTAGTGGGCTCCAAAGTGTTGCATTCTTGTGCGAGCCGATGGACGCTGTTTTGGGGACTGTTTTTTACACGTCGCTGAACATCCCAGGCGGGACAATCATCTGTTGATGTGCATGGTCGACCACTTCTTTGCAGATCATGAAAATTACCCGTTGCAGTAAACTGTTTCATCAGCTTTCCAACTAATTTACAGTTAACCGATCGCGTACTCATGTTTTGAACTTAACTCCCTAGTGGTCTCCGCCACATTTTTACCACGGGCCACATAAATAACCAGTTTACTACGATATTCAGTTGTCAGATTACCGGCACGTCGTTCTCTTACTTGCGCTCTAGGAGTTCGATCTAGTTCCAGTGCGATAATTCGCCCAGACCAAGCGGCGCGCGGCTACTGTCGGGCAAACTGATCTGAGAAGGGTGTAATCCAAAATAATTGAACTTGAAAGGTATCGGATAGACAGACGGACAGACGAACAGGCAGATAGAATGAACTAGTCACCCAAGGGCTTACAGGTCCGACATACTTTCGGTGGAATGGAAGTATCGGTTCTCAACCGTCATCAGTCACATATGCAGTGTGCACAGTTAGTTTTCGATCAATCAATTGGTAATTTTTAAATCCGTTTCGTATATGAATGCAGTCTTTTATCCTTCAGCGTTTGCTGATAAACTTACCACAATAGCGTAATTCATTAGGGAAATATCGTATCTGTAGTTTGTTCGTTTGCGTTCACCGATACTTGCTGGGTCCTAGTTTAATGTTCCCTCTCAAACACTGAAATTTGCGTATGGGCAACCAGATGTTGTCGTTCGTGGACCGTGGTGGTCAATGCGTTGGGGCGATGGGGCCTAGTGACTTTACCAGAAATGCGCGTCCATCCTCACCCTGCTCACAGCCAGCTAATCGTTTGTTGGTCTGACCCCGAGTAAGAACAGAAAATAGTTAAATCTTCAGTGGTGTCACACACGTCCGAGCCATTATAGAACGTTGGTTCAGATTTCGGATTTTGTCACCGGGTTGCTACCTCCGGGAGGCACTTTACCTACTTTTTTTAGCTAGCTCGGCCTGCACCAGCGTTGTAGGCATCACATGACACTACGCGCCCGAGATCCATCTGGGCCAAATGAAAGTCAAAAACGAGTCAGTGCACTCGCAGATGAGTCATCCGTTGGATTCGCTGATGTGCGATGTGGGAATCCACGTGACCGTGTACACATGCACATGAGTCACTCGGTCCCTGGATCTGGAGACATCATGCATAGACATGCTCACTTGCGTATTAAGAATGGCTCAGCTTCACCTGCAGAACGATGACGGAATAGAAATCCATTCAGGTAGACACACAATTATGAAACACATCTGTGTCAGGTGTGGAGGTGAATGAACAACCGTTTGTGTATGCAACAAATTTAGTTGAGACCGGAATTGAAACTTGGTTACAACCAAGCGAGCAATGTAGTAATGTTATTCCTGGTCAGGCACTATCAACCTGGAGCACGTTTTCTGTAGGTGTAGGATTAAAGGATGTACGTATGTCGAATGCGCTCGATGTATGGCGTTTGCCATTCGATGACCACATGTCACCAGCGCATATTAATCTGAGAGCAATGCATTACAGATACAGTACGATAAATTGCTTTCATTTGCATGCTGTATGCTCATGAACCGTACTGAAAATGCACTCGGTGCTATTTCATCTAGCGCTATATTCGAGTACTCTCTCTCGTCTTGCGATTATTGTGTCAATGTGAATGCAACGTGTATTTGATTCACTGTACCGTGTTCACCTCACACACTGATAGTTCAATATTCGGTCGTGTCAAACTAGCCCCGAGAACTGAATGACAAATGTTTACTCAGCGAACTCTGATATTTCCTCTGCACACGTACATTCGTGTTAGGATCATAACTGTAGGGCATAGACGAGATGTTGTTCCGAACTGCATGACAATATCGGCGGTTTCAAATTCATGCGGAATAACCTTCTTTGAAACGTTAGCAAACTAGACCTCAGAAATAACGACACCTCTCTACTTACATCATCTCACTGTGAGCACCACACTGACGGCATACGACTCACCAGAACACACGTAAAGCAAACTCCGTAATGGGCCTACTAGAGTGGTGTGCTGTGCGGAATACGAACGTACTCAGTATGAATGCTTCGTACTAGATCATTCAGCAAAAGCAGGTTACGTCCCAACGTAATTCGGATCGGCACTGTCCAAGCCAGTATATGTGAGACACAACAGTAATCGCTGACAGGAGTGCATAAGGACTGACGCATCAGATCACAAGTGAACTGAATAGGTGAATTCGGTCAATTTCTGTGCCATTAGAATCAACACGTTAAGTGCATACTGTGGAGTGATGGAAGATGCAACTGGTTGTGCAATGTTCCACACCTCGCGGATTTTCCATTTTCGCTGGTCACCCTGATAATATTGAGGCAGATCTGATGATACCTGACTGAGTTTTGGAGATGTGATCCCAATCTTGCAACGGGATGATCTCGGAGTCCATCAGATGTGCACATGGCAATATGGATTTGGCAGATGACTGGGATAATGTTATCATTTGCGAACTCAGTATTGTGGTTTATCTGAAAGAATGGAATGGATGTAGAATGAGTGTGCATTTAGCGTTGAAAATACGAAGTAAATCATGATGGCTTTCATTGAAGGTAATTTCTCGGGACTGTCCTCGTACTTGCAATCGCAGACTGATGTGTCAGATAGCTCGAAACCTATTTCTGAAATAAGGGAAGAATCCACATTGCAGCTGTTAATCCGTTGGTTTGTTTGTAACGGACAACATCGAAATTTTGTTCAAAAATTTGTCATTTATTTTGGGATTTACATTCCAATGAACGGTTATGCCGGTTCTGTTATTTTGAGTGCATAAGCAATAATAATGACGTTTGTGTCATTTCGTTGCGGATCTTGTGCATTCACTATCATAAATGTACCTTAGTTTGAGTTCAAAGAGCAAGCTAATGTGATGTGCACGTTCGGACAGTGAGAGTCTTTGGGAATATGGTCAGAAAAAGTACATGTTGTTTGTATGTGGGGCATTTAGCAGTGTCCAGAAAGTAGTTTACAAAAGTAGTCGATTTTTGCTGGCACGGCTCGGTAGAGTAAGCTGACGATAGGTAATAGGATTCGGTTTATTGGAATGACGTGTCAGAACTAAGCCACGAGAATCTAAACATATAGGGTGAAGCGATTACCATACAGGACCGATAAGGCGCGAAGCAAATGAAATGAGACGATGATATATGACAGGCACGGTGTTAGAACAACCCACATTACAGGGGTATTAGAAATCAAACGCGGAGAAACAGTCCAAATAACGCACAGGCTTTCGATCACACGGTTGCAGTCTGATCAGCTGAGTGGAGCCATCACACTACACACGGTGATACCATCCGAGCTGAGTCGATCGATCGATATGGCGTGATGCAGCATGCCTGCTTCGTTAGGACATGCACATCTTAACAATTATTATTATTATTATTATTATTATTATTATTATTATTATTATTATTATTATTATTATTATT
>JTDE01006298.1:20176-31947 GCA_014338405.1 Paragonimus skrjabini miyazakii
GTTATTATTATTATTATTATAATATTATATTATTATTATTATTGTATTATATCTGTGGCACTCGCTGCCGCTTAGGTTGCTGCTGATGGTATTTATTGTGATGCCCGTCTGTCCGGATTAGGATGGTGAGGTGTGTTCACTGAGTACTAAAGTTTTGCTAGGTACAAATACTAACGAACTGCGCGCATATTCTATTTTATCAGGTGGCTAATTTCTTCTCTTGGTATTTCTACTAAGCTTGAGGGAACAAAAAAGAAACAGCTTCACAATAGCCTCGTTGCAGTAGTTGCTAGAATAATGTCAGCAAGAAACTTGTATTAGATAGCAGCAACGTACAGATTTGTTTGTAGCTCCCAGACCGCGGGGAACAGACAAGTACATTTTATGCGAATTGTTTCAGCCTGGTTCTTATATTCTACACTTTTACAGACCTGGAGTGACTAAGTAACTATTTACTTAGAATGTGTCAAATAATTTACCTTTTCAATGGGCTTCTCAAATGAAAAAAACTCCACGTGATCGTTACTGAGCATCAGCCATTCCCTCATCCACCATTTCTCACTCGTCTGTAGACGTAACACTCATTCGTTCACCTGACACTAAAAGACTGTGGTCCTGCAGGTTGTTTTTAATTTTGCCGCTTGACGGAGTATTCCGAAAAGACTAAAGTACTCTTCTAGGTTTATTAGGTAATAGGTCATACATGGACTAAACCACTGTCATCATGTATCGTTGGAATATTCACTTCATTCGTCCAACATCCTGGAGCATAGTTTTCACTCATCGATCCACCTACCAGTTATTTTCATGCTTGGTGGCCAGTACACTGAGTTCGATGAAAGTGTATTGAGTCGGATGAACAGGTGAATATCACATATAGAGAGGAGTGAAAAATACTGAATGGTCAGTATTCATCAAGAGTCACGTGCACGTTACCAAGACTACCGTACCAACGACAATTGCCCTTATTCACTCTGAGTAGGTGGTCACACCCAATTTGCGTCCGTAAAAATGTACCAAGCCTCAATGGGTTTGTGTACAATTTGCCCATCGGAACTGTGCGACATGAACGTTCCAAAATACCCTGTCGAATTTTCGTTCAGTGACGTACAGAGCGCTTGATCAACCGACCATGTCACCATCGGCGCTTGGTCAACGAACTTAGCAGGGCATGTATTGTATCACTTACAGTGTCATGGTAACGACAACAACCGGACTGATGTGGCTGGCGCGGCCAGTAAACAAAGTACACACCGAAACCCAGTGAATGTGCATGAGCTGGTGCTGTTCTTGTTCTATTTTCCCAATCATGTGATGTTTGACTGACTAGATCAATCTCTACCACATCTGATCACATTGATGAGCTTGTTTGGAACAGAAATGTCATAAAATTGCAGTTTCAACCGTTACGGGGAAAATATTCTAACAACTCAAAATTAAAAATTAATCCGTTCTAGCAGCAAAACAGCCACGTTCGAATGAATCTAACGAGTATGAATGGATCCAGTCGTTGGATGAGGTGATAGCGAACGGTTAATCAACTAATCAAATATCTACACAGAAAATGGAGTAGAAGACGTAACCTGCGTCACGAGTAACAAATATATGAGCATTAAAAAAACAAATGGGGCAGATAAAATTGATGGGATTGAAAACAAACTGTCGCCGAACAAGTATTGATGAGCTTACGTCTTAGGCACGGAGATAATTATTCTTAGATCTAGTGTTGTGAACCAAGAACGCAAATGGCACAAGGGTTGTTCATTCAACAAAGCAACACATGGGTTACGCGTTTAAACAAGACCAGAAACAAAACCACTCAGTTGCAGTCGGTATTCGACGCCAGACCGTCTCGGCTGCTGCAGACGTCAATGCTCAGTTCCTTTAAGTAGCAGGGACCATTGTGGGCGATATTGCACTCTGATGTTCCTTCCTGCACTTTTCCTGCGGCTTGTACGATGTCAAAGTATATGCTCTGATCCTACTACTGAATAGCAGTGGTATGAGCAGTATATTACAATCGATTATCTTCACTGCACTAGATCTACCACTCTGCCTTGTTTATCTACTTGCCGTCTTTTTGTTAAGCGTGAAGAAGGATACGTTCATTCCAGGGTTTGAACCTTCATTATCCTTCCTTACTGTAATGTTATCCAGCAGTTCTTCTAGTTGGAGTTCGGGCAACCAAATTCTGTTGCTCCCACGATTGCTCCAAAAGGGTCAGATAAAGAGCAACTGTTTGGGAACAACTTGGCTCCCTCCTGAAGGACAGCCACGCTGACCGCCGTCGGTGACCGACATGAGGGTTCGGCATCCGGGCGTGCCCGGTCATCACATATCCCTGCTTTGAGACTTTGTTGGGTTAAAAACACAAAATTGGAATTTTGACATATTATTGGCATCACTTGTCAAGTGAATAGATTTGAATGACCAGCTCACACGTGGGTGTCGTGGTCTAGTAAGTTACGGCCGAACGATTACAGTAGCCCTAGCTAATGACCGAACACGATAACAGCATCTACAGACTGATGTATGTTAAGGACCTCAGCCAATAAGTCAGTCAATGAACCCGTTTAATGCTCACTCGCTGTGACACATTGGCAATACTGATCGTTGAACTTAGTTCGACAAAGTGAGCTCGCGGTAGCGGCGTAAGGTGTGGATGAAGATTTCTATCTCCATTAGGATATGAAGAAAGTTGACAAACTTCCAGTAGCATCAAACATTCTTAAGTCTGTTTTAAGAACAGATTTGAAGTTCAGGTCCTTCCTCAAGATAAGTTTGATGACACACCGTTTCTTTCTGTATTGCTGGACGTAGATGAAAATCAATTCTGGGTAAAGCAGTTGTTGCCACTTTCTCGTCTCACTGTGTGACAAACCGTGCACCTTTAAACGAGCTTCACGGCTGGAGGTGGTAGGCGTGGAAAACAGAAAGTGTTACAGTTAGACGGACAGTCACAAAACTGAGGGCCGGAATCAGCCAAAAAAGTTCTTACACTTTGTCTGTAGCTTGACAAGCAGCTAAAACTAACCATATCCTTTATGGAAACACCCAATCTCATATTGGTCCCACATTTTTAGATGCCTTGGGTGTTACTTGAAACCAGATGCTACAAGGAGTCGTTTGATTAACGAACGCTCGAGTGAGATACACTGGGATAACTTGGAACAGGATTCCCAGTTGCGAAGCTGTTGAGCATTAACTACTAATTCTGGGAAGATCCAACGTGAAGGAATTTTGGACTACCGTAAGTCTTGTGAGTGGCGCGATGACTAGGCGACCACAACAGGGATTCGTTCATTACCATTTAGGACGCTAACGTACTACCCAGCATACCACCGACTCAAGTGGGATAGTGTACGTCCCATACACCTACCTTATGTCAGCTTCATCCACTCATGTTTAAGCGCCTTTACTTTACCGGCTAAGTTTCGGTGTACCTTATCATATTTTGCCTGCCTTAGATATTAAGTGAACGCCTATTATTGTTATCTTAGCTACGTGTACATTATGCCACAAATATTAATACCTGCAAGGTGTTCCTAACAGACGTGAAGAACTACAATTCGTCTGTTTATCTACACTGTTACTGCTTTGGTAATTACCGATTCCTAGGTTATGTTCCATGCACAGGCTGCAATTTTGCAAGCCGTATACTTTTATTAATTATTAATTAACAGAACCAATTTGATATGATTAAACTTTGAATAATCCGTCTCGTACCTGCTGGATCGTGGGATTTGCAGCTGCATTCGTAGGCTGACGAATACCTTCCTAGCCGATGAGATACCATCTTCTATTTCATTTCCTGTACCACCGCCGTTGCTGACGCAACTCATTAAGTGTACCAATCAGTCAGTTATTTCCATAATTTCATTATCCAACATTACATCCATGTAATCACAGTAGTCATGCAGTCACATTTTACACTTTGAGGCTATGAGATGAAAATCGAAAACCTTGACCTACGCCGCTCCTGGTGTTCAAACTATGTAACGGTTCACCGGTGACCATAACCAGCACTGAAGTCTGTGAATAGAGCACCGAGAGTACGTTCACAAACCGATTCAATCAACCCTTGCACTTAAGCGACGATCGACTGAATGGAACGCACATTTTAATATGTTGCTGTGGAAGTTAGCAAAGCGTGAAAATTTGACCAGTATATCACTGGAAACTCTATCTGTCTCCTAGTTTTATGAGCCATGAACGCGTATGACACAAGGACTATTTATTCAGGAAAGCAACACGTGGGTTATGGGTTTCAACAATAAAACAAACAAAAACACTCATCTGCCTACGGTACTGGGCTCAGACCGTCACGGTTGCCACAGGCGCCAATGTTCAGTTCCCTTAAGTACCAAGAACCATTTCATGCGATGCTGCACTCCGATGTTCCTTCTTTTATTTTTCCTGCGGCTACTTCAATGTCAAAATGGATGCTCAGGCCCCGCTACTGAATAACAGTGGTGTGAGTAGTATAATACGATCGTTCTTCCTCATCACACTAGTGTCTGTCACCCGAGCTGCGAAGAATTGAAGAAGTGTTATAGAAGGCAGAAACCTAATAATGATTGCACTCAAGCTAACCCTCCCTCCTAGTGTTTTCTCACGAGTCCTTCACTCTTTCCTTGAATAATGGATTTATTATCGGGTGGCCCATCACGAAAGGATCTTTTTTTATCGTCCACACAAATCGAAATAATTAAGTCAACAACTCAACAGTCGCCATTTCACTTTCTCTGAAAAATGACTGCTTGGGTTAATCTTGACCAAAAACCCCTCAGTTTGATAGATGGTTCAAAATCTATCGACCAGAGTTCTACATTACAAGTTTGCGGCGGTAACATTGTAGAGCTAGGAGTTTAGCACAACTAATTCCCCAGAGAGTTCTGCCTAACGTTCTAACCTATACTTATTACGATTCAGCGTGCCTTCTACGTCTTCGATAGCTTAACTGAGAGAAGGATGCCTTAGTCCCGTAGTAAAGATATAATTAAGGTGCCCTCTAGTGAGCCCTGAAACACAGGCGGTTTGCGTTTCATTAACTTTCCTTGTTGGATATGCCTCATGATTGGCAATCAACCTACGTCTCAGTCTCTTGCAGATATTCTTCTTAAACTTATGCGAACCTCTGGGAAGAATATTCCGTTTGAAATCTAACAACTAGCGTGATGAGGACGAGCGATCGCCCCATACTAATCACACCCCTACTATTCAGTAATAGGGCAACAGCATGGATTTTACCATCAAAGTAGCCGCAGGAAAAACACGGAAAGATACATCTCACCAACACAACAGTGTAATATACAATGAAATAGTTCTGACTACGCAAAGAAGCTGATTATCAACGTCTGTGGCAATCGGGACGTTCTGGGAGGATTACCATATGCAGATGGGTGTGTTGTTTCCTGTCCTATTTGAAGACCCAACCCGTGTTAGTTTCTTAAATAAACAATCTTTGTGCCATCCGTGTTTGTGGCTCACAACACCCTGACAGAACCTGCTAAGTGGATAGTACAGAGTCTACCACCAACCGGAATCTAACCAACTAACGCGTATGGAGAACTATGTCTACTGAATTGTGACTACCGGCGACGACCGCGAGGTCATTCTAAGCGTACAATCAGTATCGAGTAGGCAGTACAAGTGCTGTCAGCTCCATACGTTGATTACCGTCCTAGGTTCTAGTCTCTGAAATGTAACAGACATCAACATTCAACCAATCTAACGTGCCCGCTAGAGCAGCGTGTTGACCTATCTGTTTCTGAGCGCGAACGTTGAAAGCAGATCCATAACTTCGCATACTAGAACTAAACAAATAACGAGAGGCCTGAGACTGGGTTATGAGAGATGAGAATTATCGGGATAGTGTCACTATAATTAGCTGTCTGTTGTAGAATTTGCGCAGTAACTGTTAGAAATGGTGGTCGAGAGGAGATAGAGTTTACTTAGATAGGACAATAGGAGAGGGGTCAGTAACAGTATGATTTCATCTACCCACCTTGTTGTATGCAACAGATAAGGCAACCCCGTATATATTGAGAGATGCCTGATGCAGTATGATGGTAGTGTTCTGAGTATTCACTGTTGTATACGGAACGAGATAAAACCAGAACGCGCGGACCTAGACAGAAGAGCGGATAAAGTTTTCAATCAAATCTTTTGGCTAAAAAGCTTCTACTGCAAGGTAGCATATCGGTAGTAGCTTACTAGACATAGTAATTTTTCCATAAAAAGATGCTAACTTTATTTCAGCCGTAACTTAAAGAACCAGAAGACTGTGGTTCGTCAAACTTCCACGTATTAGCCTGTCAGCCAGGAGTTTCTCTGCCGGTATTATCATTACCTCGTCTAATTAAGCCGATCAGACCATCGACATACACAAGTCATTACCTCGCGTCACGGTCCAGTCTTGTTCTGACGGGTCCAGTCTCGTTACTACATACCATGCAACATACACGGTTTACATTTTTATTCCTAACTTGACTGTTAGTTTAATTAATGGTTAGTCGGTATTGATCTCCAACTCATCCAATACATAATTTTCCGTGTTCCTTACACAAGACACACACTACTAAAAGTAAGACGCGTACGCACAGGTCAGAAAACGGATGTCATCACTAAGTCCTATTTTAACGTCGGAAATTCTGGGGCCCCTAAACATGTCACGCTAAAGTTTCTGAGCGTTGTGTTCTCACACAACGACGAATACATGGTTTGGCTACATGCCAAACTGACCATTTGCCATTGAATTGAAGTGTAAGATGTGAGTATTGATTGTGAGTATTCTGCTGACCCCCCACAAATTCGGCTTCGACGTCGTTAATCTTCATTATCCGCTGAGAACGGGCTGCTACTGTACGGCTCAACTTTCAGGTGAATTCGCGTTTCCAACACTTGTGCTAGTAGGTGCCGCCATTACTCGAACTTGTCTGTGTGCCTTTTGTGAGTATCCTCGTGCATGTAGTGAATCACAGTAGCAAACGTTTTCACATCATCTCCGGAACTTGTGCATTCATCAGCTCATAAGGCGCACACACGTCGGTCATGAACCTTGAATAGCTTCGATTCCAAAAGCTGTGTCTCTTTAGTATTTAACATTGGCGTCGCGAACGTTTTTCTCAAATCGGTTTGTCAATCAGGTGTCACAACAACCTACGCACTTGCGCACAACACAGTTGAAGGACAGGTCATTGACGAGTTGAACATTATCGACAAGTTTTGGATGGAGATCGTGATCATTCCGGTTTGTGAGACTTCTTTTTAGAATGTTACTTGGGATTGAAAAAGATCGCAGCTCAACAGCCTCCTTCATTTACTGGTATTGCACCAGATGAAAATCGATAGATAACAAGTCAGCCAAACGAGATATACTGGCAAACATCACAAACAGAGTAAACATTATTATTATTATTATTATTACTAATTCTTTTATCCGAATGAAACAGTTACATGACGAACTTTGAATAGTTTTTGTGTTTGCAGCGACCATAACGGATAGTATTTTTGACAGTCGCATTCCACTATACACTTCTGACGATTTTGATCAAACTGTTAATTTGTACTTTCCGTCCTATGGCTAGAAACTGTTATAACCCGACCAGCCGTGCGGAATCAGAACACGAGACTCGAGAGCGTACACGGGATTTCTGCCACTCAGTGGGTGACCAAAACGAATGTGACATGTTACCCATAAACATGACCAGTCTGACAAACAATTAATCAGAAAGTAGAAACCTACTGATCCAATCTGACCAAATCAACAACGGTTGGTAAGACAAATAAGCAGGCGTTAGGACAAAAGTACGTCGACTATCTTCAACAACGGGAACGCGTCCGTAACATCTCACTTTTCAACAAAAGTGAGTTAATGACATGTCATAAGAATGTTTTCTGGGGTTAACATTTAAACGTCTGATTGGCTGACGAACACGATTAGATCTGCGAACGTCAAAACTGTCTGAGATGACTGGGAGTGTTTGGCATGTTGGCGTTAACCAGAATGTATCTAACAGTATGTCAGTGGGTAGTTGATCGTTGGTCCGATGGCATTCCTGGCTATCATCGGCTCGTTCTCTCAAGTGATCGACATGACGTGTCCAGATGAATTTTCCAACTCTGACTCGGTAGACAACATTATCCCTACGACTGACAATTAGGCCTGGTAGCCAAACTTCCCCAATGACGCATATTCCGCACATAGACTGCATCTCCCGGTTGGAAATACCTGGGGCGTACTGCATGATGCCTGTTGAACTGCGCTTCCATTGGCTTATTTCTCTCTGTTGTATTGATCTTTGGGCGTATAGCATCCAGTGGAATTCCTAACCGTCGTCCCAGAAATGCTTCAGTCGGTGACTGCCGTTTCGGTGTCGCTGGGTTAGCTGTTGAACGACCCTCAGGAAAACATCGACCACTTACTCTACTTTACCTTCTCCTTCCAATTTCTGCAAGATCCTCTTAAACGTGTCAACATATCTCTCCACTTGGCCATTAGACTGTGGGTGATAAACTAGCGTGAATACGTGATGAATGCCGTTGCTGACACAATATGCTCGGAATTCCACTGAACTGAACTGTGGTCCGTCACTAGAACTTCCGGAACACCAAATTGAGCGGATAATCGTCGAAGATGAGAAATATTTGTTGAGTTTGTAGCGATTCGTATCGGAAAAACTTCTGGCCACTTTGAGTGTGCATCGATCGCTAATAAATAGAACAGTCCGTTCGATGGGCCCGCAAAATCAAGGTGAACCCGGGACCAGGGTTTGCCAACCTTGGGCCATGAGTATAGTTCAGATTTAACGGGAATTTTTGCTGCCATTACACAATTTCTGCAAGATCAAATCAGATGTTCGACTTGCCCGTCGATTCCTGGCCAACACACGTAGCTGCGAGCCACCGACTTCATACGGCTAATACCAGGATGATCTCAATGTAACTGCCTTATTGCGCGCTGCTGTAAAACTGTTTGAATCACTACGCGGTCTGCTAACATTAAACACCCGTTGATCACAGTAAGTAATTCCTTACGGCGAAAAAATTGTTTCAATCTCTCATCTATTGAACCAGTTGGCCAACCATTCTGGAGGCAATGCATGACTTGCTGTAATAAAGCATCCTCCGATGTCGTTTTTGCCACCATTTTGGCAGTTACTGGTAGATTACTGATTGAGTCTGAAAAAACTTTGTAAACCTCGTCATCTGTTGATATTGATGAAATGACTGAGTCCTCATCAGGCCTTGTGACCGCCTCTTTTGCTATGAGACGAGATAATGCATCTGCATGCCCAAAACTTGATGTTTTCTTGAACCGAATTTCAAAATTGTATCCTAGTAACATCGTAGCCCATCGCTGTAATCGATTGGCCGTGTGAACCGGAATACCCTTTTTTGTACCAAAAATTGACAAGAGAGGCTTATGGTCCGTATATAATGTAAACTTCCGTCCGTGCAACATTTTGTGAAATTTTTTAACTGCAAATATGAGCGCGAGCCCTTCTTTTTCTATTTGGCTATAGTTCTTCTCAGTCGAATTTAGTGTGCGCGAAACATGTGACCATCGGGAAATTTGTGCAGAATAACTGCTCCAATGCCGTACCGCGATGCATCTGCAGCAACAATTATTTCTAGTTTTGGGTCATAATGAGTTAAAAGCAAATTGGAGGTCAGAATTTGTTTGATGCGTACGAACGAATACTGGCAGGCTTCTGACCACAGCCATGAACAATCCTTCGTAAGTAGATGATTCAATGGTGCACGAACATCATGCATATGAGGCACAAAATTACTGTAATAGTTTACCAGACCTAGGAACGATTGGAGGGTAGTCTTATCTGTTGGTGGGGGCATTTCTATTATAGCTTTTATCTTCTCTGGGTCAGGCCTACGACCATCCTGGTCAATAACGAAACCCCGATATTGAATACTTTTCATGAAGAAGGAGCATTTGTTGGACTTGACGCGGAAACCATGCTCTTCGATGCGCTTAAAAACCGAAGCGAGATGCGACTGATGATCTTCTACTGTGGTACTAACAATAATAATGTCGTCCAAGTAAGCCATTGCACACGTCAAACCAGCTAACATCGTGTCCATGATCTGCTGAAAAATCGCTGGAGCACACTTCACACCGAATGGTAGGCGGTTGAACTGGTACAGTCCATGATGTGTTAATGGTTAGAAACTGCTTACTGCATCTGTCGACTTCTACTTGTAGATAGGCCTCAGAAAAATCAATCTTAGAAAAACCCTTGCCACCGTTTAGCTTTGTGTACAGGTCCTCGGGAGCGGGCAGCGTACACTGATGAGTCTCCAATGCTTTGTTTACACCAGTTGAGAAGTCCCCGCATAAACGTAGCGACCCATTTATCTTTTTTTATTACTACTATGGGTATAGCCCAAACCGAATAATTTACGGGACTGATGACTCCCATTCTTTCCAACTGTTTCAATTCATCCTCCAACGAAGAAATAGCTGCGTACGGAACCGGTCTTTTGGGACAGAAAACTGGTTTTGTACCTGAGCGAAGGTACAAGGTAGCTTTTGTCTGTGTACACCGACCAAGCCCATCTTCAAAAAAGTTATGATACTGTCCCTGCAATTGTGAAATCATTTTTGCTTTAACGTCTGCGTCAATCAACGGCCATGGCTTCTGATAACTGGACATAATTTTAGTAGCTGGACAGACTTGACTACAGACTGAATTGATTGGCACGTCGAATAATCCCAGTTTATCAATCCAGTCTATACCAATTAATCCAACTTAAAATCCTTTACAATGTAATAGATACCAATAGAATGCAAATTGCCAAGCTGAAACTCACTATTTTACTTTCCCACAAATTAAATTTGAGTCCCCGAGGCGTTCCGTTCCACATGATCGGTTTGGGCGTATGCCGGTCTGTGTAAATAATCCTACGTTTTATCTGAGATAAGCGTAATGTCAGATGCCGTATCCACTTGTAGGTGCACTTTTGTACCATCCAGTAAGATGTCAATATCTTCTGTTACTTGAAATATCACTATCAAATGCGGCGAAGGCAACGTTGGATCGACTGTCATAATAGGTCCAACTCTATATGGGCCATCGTAAACGCCTGGATGAGGATGCTGTCCTACAGTGAACCTCCTCATGTCCATTTTCCCCGCATTTTTGGCATGTGTGATTTTGAAATTTGCAAACTCACGCAAAATGCCATTCTCCAGAATGCCAACACACGCTCGGTGGCCCTGTTGTGAATTCTGTTAACTGGATGCTTCTTGCTTTATTGATCACACACATTGACGCCTTCGTCGCTGTTGCGCTTGTCTTCAAACAGTCTGGTATCGTTTTTCAAGATTTATTAATCGTTGGCATTCACCTGTCAGTCTGTAATGTCATGTCTGGGTTCTTTTCTAGCTGCGATAAGATACGTTTACGGATATCCGCATCGGATACTGATTTAAGTCCATACACAAAAATTAAAATTTTAAACTCATTGTTGGTGAGATTTGACAGATTGAACTTCCCACATTCACGATTGGCCACACCGACGAATATTAGAAAATCCTCCGAGTATTGCTTACTGAATTGCAAGCATTTAAATCGAGTATTGAACAATGACATATTGTGGTGGACTGTCAGGCAGGAAGTGCGAGCATTCCAACTATCGGCGGAATACCCCAACACAGGGGAGGTGCGTTCAAAAACCCACAGTGAGCGGATGGAGAACGGCGTGGGCGACCGGATGAGTCATCGCTCGACCGGATCGGACCAACGGGC